>JAZHYW010005612.1:0-106483 GCA_037355805.1 Ixodes ricinus
GTAGTTTCCGCCCGTTAAGAAGGGAATAGCCAACAGATCAAAATCCAAATCCAAATCCAAATCCGCCACTTATCTCAATGACAATTGTTGGATAGCGCTTACCCGCTTGTTCGTTGCAGCGCGAGTGAAGCCACCGGACGGCAACTCTAGCTGGGATACGATTCGCGGTTTTGGTAGCCTTTTGCTGCGCGTTTCCCAGCGTGCTGCAAATACGTTTTCTACTCGTTCGTCGTCATTCGCCGAAGACGTTTTTTAAGACTCTGTGCACTGTTGAAACATGCCGCTGTGAACACGTAGAAAATTTTACGAAATCGCATTGTCGCAGGAAAAAGGCACGACTCGTTGAAAGCAAGTTCCGCTGGTCTGGCGGCGTGTTCAAAGCTTCCTTGGCACGCCGAACTGCCGTGTCTCTGTGCCTTCGCACGCTTGGATAGCGACCAAGAATCGACGCCGTGTGAATGTGTTTATCGAGTGCAATGTGCGTGAAGCCGTATGTGCCCCTGGACCAGCGTCTAACTTTACTCTGACGACTGTATACTTGCGGCACTCGCGGTCCAGAAACGAGCTCATTCCAGCGTCCAGTAGCGAGGGACGAGGGGGAAGGTACGTCTTTTTTCATCCTTAGACGATTTACAGAATACTGCGCGAAACAGTTCCTCATCACTTATCAGTGCTGGCTCATTGTCAACCTACTTAATTGCACTTGACGTTTGAGCGCGGCTCACCTAATTGTGATTGGTCAACAGATTGCACACGACCATATGGGCCGCGCTTCAAAGATTTTCACTCCCGCCGTCTTGTGCTTTTACCTTCAAAAACCCTCCTTGCTCCACAACTTTGCTCTATTCGTGCTCCCATGTGATTCATTAAAGTAGATATGGAACACAGCCATGGCACATAAGTACACGTACAGATCTCCCCCTCCCCCTTCTCGATAGCAACTCACCAGCCAGACAGCTGGACGATCCAGAACTCCGTGACCGATGTATATATAAATAATCTAAAGGCATCCACGTGCGACACACGTTGAGGACTTTGGTGTGGCATGGATTCTTGATCGATATCCAAGCGTGCGAAGGCACTAAGATGCAGCACTCGGCGTGCCAAGGAAGCTTTGATCACGCCGCGAGACCGGCGACACTTGCTTTCGACGAGTTGTACCTTTAGATACGTACGGCTTCACGCACATTGCACTCGCAAAACACATCCACACGGCATCGATTCTTGGTCGGTATCCAAGCGTGCGAAGGCACAGAGACACGGCACTTCGGCGTGCCAAGGAAGGTTTGAACACACTGCCAGACCGGCGAAACTTGCTTTCGACGAGTTGTGCCTTTTTCCTGCGACACTGCGATTTCGTATAATTTTTCACGTGGTCACAACTGTAAGTCTCAACGGTGCACAGTCTTCAAAAACTTCTTCGGCGAATGACGACGAACGAGTAGAAAGCGTGTTTACAGCACGCTGGAAAATCGCCACAAAACGCTGGCAAAACCGCAAATCGTATCCCAGCAAGGTTGCGTCCGGTGGCTTCACTTGCGGGAGCGGGAAACGCGATACAGAAATTGTCATTGAGATCAGTGGGAGCCGCCAAGGTTCCCACACTTCCCCCTCGACCCCCCTGTCAAACTTCGTCTGGCATGTCGATGACGGTGTCATCGTTGTAGGAGTTAGGGGTGGAAGGTGCGGCTGGGAGGACTGGCGTAGCAGGTCCGGTCGGCGCCGCTGGACGAGCGCGATGGCCCTTTAGAGGTCGCGCTCGCCGAGTTGGTTGATGCGCTCAATGCGTTCGGCCTCCGCTCACTCCCCAATAAAGATGCCCATGTTCGTGTGCCGCCCGATAGATTTCGGGGACCCCACAGAACGGACTGAGGAGGCGCAGCTCTTCTGCGGAGTAGAGTGCAACCGGCTCTGTAGGGTGACGATCCTCTAAGATTCGCCCGCTGAACGGCTCGGGGATGATTGCCGGTGTGTCGCCCAGCCCTGGTCGAGGCTGGTGTCTCCAGCGTAAGTTGGACGCCCAGCCGACAGAGGTGTGCTCCTCGAACACGGTCCAGATAGCGATAATCCGTTGTGGGCGTCCGCTGCATCGTCGGCATAGGCCGGGTCTGCGGGGCCGTTCTGTAGATGGTGACCGCGGTCTGCGGTCCCCTGGCCAACCCCTGACGTGCCGACGTCCTTGGTGGCCCGGTCCACCACAAGGCCGGCCCCCATGTCGTTCCGATGGCGGAGTGTGATGGCGTTGTTGTCCACGAGCCATCTTCGTGGAAAAACAAGGAAGCAGACGAAATAAGGGCTTAGTTGAGGGTTGTGCCTGACATTATCTTAACACCCCTTCCAGGAAGTTCTAAATAACGGATCTGAGGTGGTTACACAAACTTCTCCCTCCCTCTTGAAAAGTGAGCAGATCCGTGGAAGTAGAAAACTACCCCCACAATGCGAGAGAGGTGAGGCGGAGGAGATAAAAAAAGGTTCCTCCCTCTTTGGTGTCACCGACGTCGCAGGTTATACCGCCGCCCTGGTGAAGACGAGGGGGCTTCCGGAACGGGACTGTCGTCAGTGTCATTCTGGTCTTGCAAGAAATCTTCGTCTTTTGGTGAAAAAATCGTTTAAGGTCAGTGACATGAACAGGTTCGGTTTGTTCACTAGACTCACAGTGAACTAGTTTGCAAGTGAGTGGTGAGCAGTTTTCATGCACTCGAAACGGACCTTCTCATCTGTTTGCCAGGGAGGCTGCGGAAGCCTCGAGCGGCGTCAGTCAGTGGGCGAGTACGCCGGAGTACAAAGTCTTCCACCTCGAACTTCAGGTCAAGTCGCCCCTGGCTGTACTGTTCCGACTGCTGCCCTCAGGTGACGTCGATATTTTTTCGGGCCTCTCGAAGGTTGTCAGAGAAGCGCTTTCTCAGCTCCCCTGCGAACTTCACGTAGGCGCGAAGTCTTCCCCAGACTTTGTAGAAAGGAGACTGTTAAAAGCGGAAACACGAGCTCCTTGCCGAAATTCAATTAGGCAGGAGTGAGACCAGTTGACCGATTAGTGGCCGTACGCTCTCCGAAGGCCAGGATCGGCAGTTTTGGCGATTTAGTCCCTGTGGCGCTCGGTGTAAGCCACTAACATCATCTTAAGTGTCCGATTTACCCTTTCCGTGATGTTTGCCTGTGGGTGGTATGGGGAAGTTCTTTTTGTTTGATTTCCAGCACCGCGCAAGCGTCCACGAATACCTTACTCGTTAGGTAGGAGGCATTATCGCTTACAAGCTCTGCTTGAAAGCCGAGCCTAGCGAATATTTCCAAGCAAGCATTCCCAGGTTTTTTGCGAATGTGACTCTCGGAAAAGAAATAACTCAACCCACTTCGTGAGTGGTCAGTTACAACGATTACACCATAATGTTAGCAGTAAACTAGTGACATCATTGTACCTGGTCTCCCGTTTGGGTCCAGCGAACACCATGAGCGCGGAGCACACCTCTGTGCCCGTGAGGTTAGATAGGTTCACAACGCAGACGATTACATTACTAGATTTCCGAGCACGACATCCACAGCAAGTAGACCTGATAGTCGTCAGCATGTTAGAGAGACAACACCAAACACGTTTCAAGCGGAAAGGATGTTTTCCAAGCAGAAAGGATGTTCAAGCAGAAAGGATGTGGCTTCACACCATAACATGAAAGTTCGTTAAAACTGAAATGTTCAGTCATTGTTTCTTGTTAGGTTTTTGTGGTCACGCGGCCGTTCAGCAGAGGTCACGCAAAGCCGCCACTAATATCCGAGATTAGTTTCGTCTCACGCAGCTTGGAACGAAGACTGGGGCCCAAAAAAGCTCGATCAACGGGTGCCTATTACTAAATGAGCATGCATGAGGGCCGATAGAAGAGGTCGAGAGCTTACCAGACATCACCGGACAACGGACATCAGGACATCACACATAGTTGCAGCAGACGCAGCTGCTCACAAGTTTCCCCTTGCAAAGTCCACAGCAAAACGATGGCGTGTGGTGCCAGCGGTGCAGTCATCACTTGGGCATCGCGCTACGGAGCAGCGTCTCTTTACATGCGGCAGGCTCATTGTCCCGACGAACGTTGAACGCGCCCGGCGGGCGCTCGACGACAAAACCCACAGAACGGCGCAATAGGCTTCAACCAGTACAAACCGCTCTGCACTCGGATACGTGGTACAACTAAAAAGACTACGAATTCGTTAAACGATTGCAAAGTGAAAGTTTGACGGGAGCTACAGAAATGCGGGCACACTGGCAAACGCAAACAATGCAAACACGAGGTGTATCAGGACTGCGAACTTCTGCCGACGGCGTAAACACCCGTAATAGCGACGTTGTAGAGGTCGCAACGAGTATGCACAACATAATACATATTAAACATAACCTAAAAAATTCACCCAACTGAACATGCTTAAACTAAGTTATTATGAATAAATAATACTTTGATTTAAAGTAAACTATATTAAACACCGAAAATGTGTCTTTAATATTTTATCAGCTTAGTGTTTCGCCGCGCAAAACACAGTCGCGCTGCGGTAGCGCGGCCTCCAGGGTGATGACGCTGACGATTGGTTTTGGGCCGCTTTTTTGCTCCACTTTCGCGACCTATATGAATTGACCTTGGAAAGGTCCCGAAGCGTAGAAAGGCCATTTGGCGGTATGGCAGCGCGAAGTGGCTCCCGTTCTGTACTGATCTTTACCCCGTGTTTGCCGTCGTTTGTGGCCAATGAAGTGTTATGCCGAAATAGTCTTTAATCGCGCAGCAAATGCATTGCGAGCCGCCCTGGCCGCCCGCTTCATACAGCCTATCCAACACACGCTTTAGTGACGCCCTCTCGAGCCGTCGACACGGAGTGCGGCAGCCGTGAGCGCTCGATGAGCTCGCTATCCCTCCTCTAGTTCACGGCCACTCAAGCCAGGACCTACGACGTCATGAAGGAGGTTATTTTTTGCTTGTTTTTGCAATTCTAATTTGCCTATAACTTTTAAAATAAAGCGAATTTTGCGAAAAGAAAAGTTTCATTAAGTTACTACGTTCAGTGCGCTTAGGTTTGGTGCAAATTAAAAACCAAGTCATAAAGTTGTTGCAGGGCCCCTTTAACGCTTGACACTTGGTTGGGACCGGTAGCGCTACATTTGAGTGGAAAATCAGCATCCGGCAGCGCGTAGCTAATTTTTGCGATAAAAAACGAACAAAAAAACTGCAGTTTGTTTTTGTTTGGTTGTTTTTTCCTCTTCTCCTCTTTTTTTGTGGGGGGGCATTCTTTAGGTAGGGGTGTTTACATAAAACAACGAGCGCTGCATGCACAATCGTGCACAATGCACAATAAGTGAGTATGCAACCCTACCGAGTGAGGACAGCAATGTTCTTTGGGGAACTAATTGTCAGGTGCAGAATCGCAGTCTTCGCGCATTGCAGTCTTTCAGTATATCGGCTGCATTTTAATATCGCCACCTAAGGGTAATCTCGGTGACTACGGGAATACTGCAATTCGCGTTACTATATGTCATCAAGCTTGGCGAAAGGGAAATAAAAATAAATGTCCGCCGAAAAGATATATAGTGGCAAAAATCTACGTTCAGTTGAGTGGCGCGTTAGGATACTTAAATTGCAGTAGTGCAATCAACATTGTACAAAGCAAAAAAAAATATTTTTCTAATATTGATTTACGGTTCTTTAATGGCGAAATTGTGTTTATTCTGGCCTCTCAATATTTGTTCGTCCTGATTTCAAAGCTCCGTGTGGAGGTTTGAATTTACTACAAAATTTATAAACTACAGAATTTATAAACTAAAGTAAATTTACTAAACGCTATATTTTGCTTCACATTAAACTGTTTTTTTTTCTTCGAAATATTCTAACCAACGATCCGCATAATGAGATAAAAAGGTATTGAGGTCCTTGGAAAGCGTTACCCTTGAATTCAAATGCCGTGCTTATTTCCAAAAGCAGTGGCCGAGTTTTCAGGTTGTTTACCGAAGTGGTGATAAGCAACCGACAGGATTAGAATGGCAGCGCGTGTTTTTCGAACTCCCGGTAATCAGCATGCGATGTATGCTTAACACCATGCTTTGCCTGTGGGGTTTCCGAGACGCCTAGGCCTCGTCCAAGGTAGGAAGATGGCACTGGAGGTGACATAACTGTAGCTCCTTTATCCCGTTCACATACTAATAGCTCTCCTCTTTGCACGAATAAATAACATCATCTTACAAAAACTTTTTTTTCATTGCATATCAGCCCTCACCAGGGTATATCACGTTTTGCGTAAACATCAGGTTCTGACATGGAGCATGCTTTGTTCTTAATCTTAGCGCGCACATCGCAAAACAAAGGCGAACAATTTCTCTTACAGGCGGAGTTGGTCATCGTCCACGAGAAGTATTTTAAATTCTGGCAACACGACATTGGCCTGATAAAGCTCTCCCAGCCTTTCGACTTCAAGAAGAGCAACGGACGCATCAGCAGAGTGTGCCCTCCAGATGCAGTCTACGCAAATTTTACGGAAGTTACTGCCATAGGCTGGGCAACCAATGGATCCGGTAACAACGGTTTCGCTTTCGAACTTACGAAAAAGAAAGAAAAAAGCGATATTTTTTGACTGCTCCCAAGGGATATATATGTAATCTGATGGCATTTGGGATTCTTTGCATCTCTTTAAATGCCCGTCGGTCTCGGCACCCTTGGTCTGCATCAGCGCGTAGGCGTTTTCGCACTAATACATTGCTTGCTTGGGACATCATTCGCAGCCATCCCAGTATTTCATGCGCCGAAAGCGTTCTGCTTGCCACGCCAGTTTCGCACCGCAGATGTTGTAGTTCGAAGAAACCAGTATGTAGAAATACCCGTCAGTTCCCAGCAATGGTGACGCTTGCAAGCTAACTATAGACCCTTTTCGAAACGAAGTGTCTTCTGGTGGCCCAAAAGAAGATTCACTTTTAGACAAGCTAAAGGCGTTCATGAACCTGAATTTCGTTGGGCGCCGTCACCTTAGCACGGCAATGGCAGATGAGAATTGGTTCTTCGATCCCATCATAAGTTTTTCCTGATTTGTTTTACTTTCTATGCTAAGGAAACAATAACCGAGCAGTAAAAAGTTGCGAGCCATGACTCCCATTGATCAATTTCCACCATACAAAAGGTTTTAGAGCCAAACCAATGCCAAGGTATTTATTGTAGCAAACTCCGAAATAAACGCATACGCAACCGTTGTATCTAATTCGCGTTTCTAGCTGTCCTGACGTCTCGACGACTTACAGGCCTCAATTATCGTCCATTTGGTAGCATTTTTAACTTATTCTTAAATCAACCTCAAAAAGGCCGCCATCACGTTGTCCCAGGAGCTATGCACTGAGATTATGATAGTGATCAACGTTGCCAGACTCAATTGAATTAGTGTTTAATCGATTCTTTTTAGAACCCCAGCAAGCAACATCCACGGTTGCCATTTCTTGGGCACAAAGTTTGTATTCGGACCCGAGTCCTCGTCGAACGTTGACGCAGTCCGCGTGTTCAATGCATGCTCAGAGTCCCAAAACAGTGGCGGACTCGGATAATATACCTATTGCTAAATTAGCCAAGCATCAAAAAGAATGCTGGAAGTGCAGGTATACGCGCCGCACATGCTGGCGCTTGCCGCAGTAACTGTTCGAAAACAAAAGCCTATAACAAATGGCATCTTGCGCGAATCTTACATACGGAGAAGGCAAGCGCTTGCAGCATGTAGACCCACATTCCCAAAATTCTACTTGATACTTGACTAATTTAGCAATAGTTCTATCGGCGAGACAACTACTAGGTGGCGCCCCCTCTTGAAAACGGTCTATCATGCGTCAATACAGGTTTCTTCATAATTCGTAGCTAACGAGTCACTACGGACGGACACAAACAATTTCACTGTTTAAAAACTTTAGTAACAAAACAAAACAAAAATAAAAAAGACTGTGCTTCGGCGGTGCTTACATGCAGACTACTTCGATGCGAGATAATATTTCGACTCTCTTCTATAAAGGCCAAATACATCTGATTTAATGGAGGCGAACCTCGCTGTCTCACTCAAAGACATCTATTGTTGTAGGCGGATGGGGAGTCAGGAGCCCATCGGTGGCACCGCCGGCGGTCATTGCTTGACACCAGCCACTACACTAAGTTTAAGTGAGAAACACAGAAAGGTAGGAATATTCAAGCTTCAACGTGGTGCTAGATGGCGAGTATATTATAATGCGCTGCGATCATTACATCGGGTGTTTGGAGATTGGATCGGTATTTGTCAAGCGTTCGAAAGCTCATTAAAAATCGATCGAGCCAAATCACCCACGTCTGAGCTGGCAAGCTTGCTCTCGTAGTGGAATAAACAAAGCAACTTGCTGTCAATAAGACCGTCCCCAGGGAAGCAAAAGTTAATGAATGTAAAAAGGTTCCATGTTGACGGCGCTTTTCTGGGAGTGTGTGAATTCCGCGTAGCAAGCCCTTGAAGCTTGTCGTCTGCTAAACCAAACTCATCAAAACCGTACCCGACTACAGAGTGACTCTAGATGACTCTTGTCTCATTGAACTGCACAGCATTTTTCGCCCAACGAAGTCACCCTTGACCACAAAACATTTAGTTATATAAACTGCGAGGGCTGTGAGGTTTGCACACAAGCTATTTGTCAGGCTTTCCGAACAGAAGCGAAAAAGTGTCAGTGCAGACAACAGCTTAAAAATGGGTGAAACATAACTTTATCTAGTTTTTTTAGAGCGCAGCTCTTAGGCGCCCGTTTCCGGCTTGAGCGGCGTCGGCGTCGCCGTCGGCGTAACCGCGCGGTGCATGTTCGGACATGCACTGCGCGAGCCCCCTCCCCCCCCCGAGTGGTGCATGTTGGGACAGTGCACAGCGCGAGCCCCCCCCCCCGAGGTCACGTGACCTCCCCCTCGAGGTCGGGTGACACTCCAAGTCACGTGACCTCCCCCGGACGATATTAAAAGATGAGGGGAGGAGGAGGAGGGTATACCCTCCCCTGAGTACCCTTCCTCCTCCTCCTCCTCAAGAGCTGCGCTCCAATTCGGCGTTACAGGGAGTTGTAAAGGGCTTTCATTTTTATAGAGTCCCATGCATTAACTTGTCTCAAGTGATGGCTGCTGGTAGTGCCATTCGACCCCAGCAAGACAAGTCTCGATTCGCGTCCCAGCGTACTACAATAGAGATCAGTGGTCTTACTCAGCCCATGGTTGTGTCAGAACTGGACAATCTAGCATCTTTATTCCTAGCATAACTATCTTCTCTATTTTCCGGCGTCTTATTGGCAGGACTAACCAGTGGACCGCCGCTTCTCTTCAACGATGTTTTTTCCAGTTCGTTTCATTTCCACTAGGCGATATGAAGACTACCCGAGCACTTCAAAGCTTCTGAAAGTAAACACTTGACAGAGATCTGTCTGGTTGGGAGTAATTAATATTAAAAATTCGAACACCAACCAAGCCCTTCTCTAGGGACCCAACGTTTCAAGGCCAATTCGGCCTCTTCTTCAGGGGCGACTACGGCTATGGCCGTTGAGGAGCAGTGTCTTTCTTTTTCTTCTACGGCGTGTAGTCTGGTCTTCTTCATCTACGGCTGTGCCTTTTTCAATAAAGTGACGAAGCCCGTTCACATAGGCGGATGGTAAAGCTCCGAGAGATCTATTGATGTTCTGTGGCGTTGTTTGAATATGCCATGATTCGAGGAACGAGTCTTTTTCGAGGATTTGTCTCAACGTCTAATTATGCATGCATTGTCAAAGTCTATGCGATGGTCCTAGACGTCGCAGTGCTCAGCGACCGCGCTACGCTCGTGATCGAACTTGCGCACGTCATAAAAACGACGTGACGAAAGTTCGATCACGAGCGTAGCGCGTATGGCTGAGCACTGCAACGTCAAGGACCATCGCATAGACTTTGACAACGCATGCATCATTGACGTTGAGACAAATCCTCGAAAAGACTGTTCCTCGAATCATGGCATATTCAAACAACGCCACAGAACATCAATGGATCTCTCGGAGCTTTACCATCCGCCTATGTGAACGGGCTTCGTCACTTTATTGAAAAAGGCACAGCCGTAGAAGAAGAAGACCAGACACACGCCGTAGAAGAGAAAAAAAAGACACTGCTCCTCAACGGCCATAGCCGTAGTCGCCCCTGAAGAAGAGGCCGAATTGCCCTTGAAACGTTGGGTCCCTATAGAAGGGCTTGGTTGGTGTTCGAATTTTTAATACTTCAAATCTTCTTTTGTCGCGAGTTTTTTTTTTTTTTCGTCATGTCGAGTTGTGGGCGGTTTGCGAGGGGCGTGTAGAGAGATTTCTGTCTTTCGCTTGGTTCAAGTGGACTTGACGGTGATTATCGTGTCGGGTTACTTGGCGGTGGGTTTCTGCTGGTGGTGCTGTGTCTAGGTTGGAGGTACGCTCTGCCTGACTGAGTTCCGTGAAATCTTTGCGGCGGCATGTCTTTCGCCTTTACTCTTGCCTGTCGGTGTGGGCGGTTATGTACTGATGTTCCCTTCCGAATTAGCTAAGCAGCACTTGAGATTTTGTATCGTCGTCTGTTACTTTTTTATTTCCTCCATGCCTGAAGGTTTAGATTATGTCATTTTTAAATATGTACTTAAATTCTAAATCGTAATTACTCAAAGTATTTTAAATACCGTTTTTAGACACTTGTGAGTACTGTCCTTTTATGAACTTACAGACATACCAAGTCCAAAATTGGACGACTAGTCGTGTTCCTCCCAAGTGGAACAGTCTCAAGCCAAGTCCCACTTTCTTATTCCTTTGCTCCTTTGAGATTTCCAAACCTCTCTTTCTTTCTCTCACTCTTATCAAAGTAGAAACCAATCAGTTCAAATACCACGTCAGTCACCTGTGCTTAACCCTTTGTTGCATACTTCAAAACCGTCCATGCAAATCATAAAATTTTGCGTTTTTGCAACCATTTGGTATTGAGTTGAGACCCAGGATTTTTTTCTTAGCTTTCAGAAATGTAGTTTATTAATGACAGAACGTCCACTACGGTGGACAGCACGCACTGGAGGCACAAGATCCCTTTCATCCCCTGACCATGACTTTAGCTTTTTTTGAACTTGGGGTCTTTTTCTTGGTGGTGAAGCTTGGGTTTCCGCGTCTCGATTATCTTCATCACTGTCATCAATTTGACTGGCATCTGCCAAGCTATCATCACACCTGCCTTGATCATCCTTTACTGTATACCGATGTCATCATTCTAGCTCGAAAAATATCATCATCACTTCCTGACGACAGACCGTCTTTAAGTAGGACATTGAATTCTGAGTAAGATAGTGGAATATCCAATACAGCGGCGATGTTTGCTTCCCTCAAAGGCGATTTCGTAGCAGATCGTTTGCCCCTAAGAAAAAGAAAAACATCAAAATATAGTATTTGTTTCATAAAATATTAATAATTATTGCGCATCATTTATTACAACAGAAGCTTGGACCATTCCAGTATATTTACAGCTCTACTGACCAAAAGCAATTTGTGCATAGTACATGGCCCCGTAATACTGCTGTTCATGGTGTCCGCCAGAGTGGACAAGCCACAAATAGATTACTTACTGAACAATGAAGACTTATTGAACACTCATATTTATACAGATTACACCTCAAGACTTCCTCGAAGGCATGAAAATGCTGTAACAGAAGAGTAGTAAGTTTTTGCAACAGTTTACGACGCTTTTGCGAGGATGCTCTTGTCATGTTGTATTACACCTGAGACTGCGGTGGATGAAATCGGAAGAACTTTCAGTAGAAGGAACAGACACAGAGAACGTCTCATTTTAAAACGTTCTCTGTGTCTGTTCCTTCTACTGAAAGTTCTTCCGATTTCATCCACCGCAGTCTCAGGTGTAATACAACATGATTAGCTACCACCAGCTCGCCTGCACTCTCACCGTCTTTTCACTAAAAGATGCTCTTGTCTTTCCTGGAATTCGTGGAAGTTGCCATCTTGGATGCTGAATATGTCAACACCAGTGAAATGGTGGCGCCAGCTATGAGTGGCAATCGAAAACACATGTCTACTGAAGTGGACACCATGCGTACGGGTATTATGCCGGCTGGCACTTTATTTTAAGAAATAAAGAACTTTGTCGACTGTAGTGGCCAGTATGCAACATAGGGCTAAACACACCATTCGTCGGCGAGGACCGCTCGCTACCGCTGTATACCACAGCTTGAAAACGGCAACCGTCAAACCCTTCGAAATTGACGCCGAGGATCAGATCGGATGCGCCAACTGAGCGTGAGCGTGGCTGTCCGGACCCTCGTGATGAGCGTGCCGGCGTCCTCCGTGAAGGACATAAGAGGACCTTGAGCGAGGGAACGCTTGCCTCCGACAAAGAAAACGGACGGAAGCGGGAAGACGCACTTGATAGAGCGGAAAAGTGTCGCTTCACGCGTTCTGGAAGGAACCTGTTTGGATAGCGGAACTCCGGTGTGCCTGTGGGGATGCGAGAGCGACGGCCACTTGAAGACTGATAATCGGAAACTGTGTTTGGTGGAGAAGTGCCATACGAAAGGCATCGATGTTGCGGCTGCGATTAGCGTCACGACGGTCAGGAGAATGATCGTTGAGTGCGCCATAGAGTTGGAAAGATTGTGTCATGTTGTTCAGACATCGAAAACAGTATCGGAGAATGTTTCCTGGCGCGCGGCAGTAATATCACACAGGGAGTTCAAATCAAATTCAAATTATTTTTTATTGATCCCTGAAACAGAGAAAGGAGGCAGAGAAAAAAGCAACTGACACGCTGCTTGACTGGCCTCTGCCCCCCATAGCAGCCCAGGGAAGAACAAACATAAACGTAAAGACACTATTATTTGTCATATTCATTATAGCATGGGAAAGACAACATCATCTATATTGCTAAAAAGAAGAATGTACACAAAAAGGGAGAGAAAAAAAAGAAACGAAAAAGGATGTAAAAAAATAACAACACCCGCAAAACACATACAATCGTTATACTAAACTTTTTTTTTTTTACATGGGAGTAACCATTAGACGAAAAGTGAACATATTTGTTTGGCGGACATACTGAAGATATCAACATCGAGTTCATAAAAACGATTCAGAAGATGGGGGAGGGTACATTTTAACATCTGATTCCCATAGTTAGTTCTTGAATGTGGCACTATCCATATCTCAGCATTACGAGTTGGATAATTCGCTTGTCTAAGTTCAAGTTGGGAAATTGATAGATACATATTTTCGTTCTGTCTAAAAGACCTTTTGTAGGAAAGTGCAAGTTTATAACTATAGTGATTCGGAATTTGTACTATATTAAATTTATGAAACAATGGCTTGGTATGACTATCGTATGCTGCATGACATAAACCTCGAATTGCTTTTTTTTGAAGATTATGTATTAGTTTAAGATTTGTAGCAGTCGTGTTACCCCATACTAAGAAGCAATAGTTGTAGTATGTGTAAAAAAGGGACTTGTATATAAGTAGCATAACAGAGATGGGAATCATATTACGGTATCTATATATAACCCCAACAACTTTAGACAGCTTATTACTTATCTGTTGCACAGTTTCGTCCCAACACAGGTATTCATTAAATATTATTCCTAGTACTTTTACACTTACTACTATATCTATTTCATTTCCACCAAGTGAAGGGATAGTCATATAGGTACATTTTGTATTACGTGATCTGAACAGAACGGCTTTAGTTTTATTTACATTTATTTTTAAAGAATTTAATATCGTCCAAGCATTTAGTTTATCAAGATATTGGTTTGCCTTATGTATAATTTGGTCAGCGTCGTTCCCTGAGAAAAAGAGAGAGGTGTCATCTGCATATATGATGTAACTAACAGTATCATCAATATTTACTATATCATTGATATACAAATCAAAAGAAGTGGCCCCAGTATACTGCCTTGAGGCACGCCTGCTGTTAATTTCCTAAGATCTGATCTATTTTTATTGATTTCTACACACTGATAGCGGTTTTCAAAGTAACTTTTAATCATCTCAAGAGCGACACCGCGAACACCTAGCATGTATAACTTTTGAAATAACGTTACGTGATTGAGGCGATCGAATGCTTTCGAAAAATCTATAAACACTCCGAGTGTAACCAGTTTATTTTCAATATTATTTAAAATTAATTATTTTTGCTTTAACAGCGCCAGTTCAGTAGAGCGACCTTTTCTGAACCCATACTGACAGGGTGTCAGGATTGAAAATTTGTCACAAAAACAGTATAATCGTTTATGTAAAATTTTTTCTAGACCTTTCGAAAATATTGGTAATACGGAAATAGGCCTGTAATTTCCTAAGTTAGTTTTATCCCCAGCTTTATGTAGAACTGAAACTTTTGCCACCTGCATTTTCTTAGGAAAAACCCCCGTTTGCAACGCTAAATTAAAAATATGTGTCAAACACGGAACAATAGACCGTAGTACATGCTTAATAGGTTTAATTTGAAGGTGATAAAAATCACTGCTCCTGCTATTTTTTAAGTCTTGAAAAACTGAAAATACTTCATCTTCATCAGTTGGATGAAGAAACAAACTGTCATGTACGCTGATCATGTATTTGGAAGCATACTCACTATGTGTACTATGAAGAAGTTCAACAAAGTATTCATTAAATTTTTCTGCTAAAGCCACACCACTTATGTTAATACCATCAATTTTAAGTGTTGTTATCTGATCTACATGCAATCCATTTTTCATTAAACTATTCAACTTCTTCCAGACCACATCTGACCGCATATCCCCATTAAACAAATTGTTAAAGTATGCGTGTTTAGCTCGTCTTAGGGCTTTAGTTACCGCGTTCCGTTGTTTTCGGAAGGCAGACAAAATGGCAACATCTTTGCTAAGTACAAATTTATGATAAAGAACATTTTTCTTTTTAATCATGTTTAATACTTCAGACGTGACCCAAGGTTTGCGAGATTTGTGGTGAACTTTATGCAATTGATATGGAAAGCAACGATCATATAATATACTAAATTTTTCTAAAAAAACGTTAAAGGCTTCATCAGCTGACACATTAGACAGAACCACTCCCCAATCCTCAGAGTTCACTTGTTGTTCAAATTTCTCAAGGTTTTTTGCGCTTACGTTTCTAAAATAGACATCTTGTGAACTAGTTTCCTTCCTCTTAAAGCCTATGTCAGCAAGCATATAAATTGGCAGATGGTCACTAATGGTTTCTCCCACTACTCCCGAGATTACATCGGACTCGCGCACATTTGTTAAGAACAGATCGAGCAATGCCTCGTGATGAGGTGTAATACGAGTAGGCTGTACAATAACATTAAGCAAACCATACGACTGAAATAAAGAAAGGAACTCTAGTTGACGTGGAGAAGACGTAAGCATATCTATGTTGAAATCACCACCACAAAAAACCATAAACTCATTTTCACAAATAAACCTAGAAAACACATCAATAAATTCAAGAAAAGCAGTAATATTTCCACTTGGCGGTCGATAAACAACGCAAAATACAGATTTATGGTGTTTTAACGTCAGCATCTCGTAGTCATTTGTGATAATCGTAAAATCATCAATCACGACACACTCAAAACTTTTTTTTACATACATGCATACACCGCCACCTTGTTTATCATTACGACATAAATTGAAATGTTCATAATTTTCTAACGCGTCAACTTCATCCCCTGTTCTATACCATGTTTCGGTTAACATAATTACATCGTACATAAAATCAAAACTCCCCAAAAAGATGCCTAGTTCCTCGATTTTATTTCTTACCGATTGAACATTAAGGTGAAACAGACTAAACGGTACATTATGTTGGTGTTTAAAAATAAGCCCAACTTCACATGGCGACAAATATGGCTTGTCATTCATGTTTAGAAACAAAAAAACCAAATTTGGAGTAACCAACTGAAAGAGCAACGAAATTACTCTAGTTTTGACATGTCATCCTTCGTTGCTATTAGATAGGACCGAGCCCCATCTTTCTCCCTTACGAAGACCTTTCCATTCCTATACCAGACAAACTGATACCCCTTCGCCCTTGCCCATTCCTTTGTTTCCCAGAGAAGCGATTTTTCTTGCTGTGTCAGGTTTTCCGAAATAAAAATCTTGCTTCGAGCACGTTTAAGGTTTGACCGTTTATCTAGCCACAGGTCTCGCGTTGCCTGGCTAGCAAAGCGAACAATGATTCCGGGTGTTTTATCTGGACGTGAAGCAAGTCTGTGCGTTATCTGTTCCACACAAATTCGTCCATTGTTGTGTCAGGCTTGTCAGAAAACGTCGGGCAACGTAACCGGCAGGGCACAACCACTGATACTCACAGATGGGAGTTGGGGTAGGTGCTGGGGTGCATATAGGCGGTGTTCGGTTTCACAGATTGAAAAAATGGCCAGCAGCTTACTTTGAATTGATTTTTTGATTACTTACTTGTAGAAATTTCATTGAGGGACGTCAAGAGGTGGCTGTAACTGGACGACAAAACAAAGCAGTTCCTCTCGTTAGATAGTGCGGATAAGCACGGCGAGATTGGTGTCACAGGTGGCTGGTTAGGAAACCTCTGGAAGTCGCTCAAATGGTTTTGTGAGATTCGAGCGCTGGTAAGTTATTCATGTTGTTGACATTTTGAGATAAACCGCGCAACAGTAGTTGGTTCTTGCGGGGTGCCAATCACAAATTACTTTTGAAAAATTCCTTTAGAGATGTGCCAAATTTTAAAGTCTTCTTGCATTTCAGAATCTACACGGCGGCATAAGCGAAGGAAATTTTAGATGTATGCGCTTCAGGTTCCAAATAAACCTTGCTAGAGGTGCAAAAAACGATTATGCGGTTGTTGTTTGCGGTGTTGGAGCTTTCAAAGGCATCTGTGAAGACTGTCCTAAATCCGTCTCATAAATTAGTGGTATACTCGTGGTTATCACACCAGCGAAACGCGGTGTCGTTGACAAATACGCCGTTGGCCAGCTTGAAACAGTCGTCCCAGCGGTTCTAGGAGCACACCCTTTAGTAGCTCTTGTTCCAGTTGTCAACATCGGCATTAGGGGGATCCGTTAAAATCCTGTAGGTCTCGTCGCCGATGTCTTACAACGGATGCCAGCACTTTAGGAGGCCGAGAAGTGTTGCCTGTCTCGTCTTGCGTCGTTCGCCCGCTGCGTAGCTCCAGGCTGCTCAGTGAAAGATGGTCGAGAGGCAGGAGAGCGAACAGCTTTCGCCACCCTGTAGGATGATGTCAGGTCGGTTTAATGTAGTGATTATGAGATGTAGCCCTGATGGCCAGTCAGTAGCTTGTTCGGCCGGCGGGTGCACAAGATTGAAAGAGCGCGGGATTGACGAGCGAAATTAGCGGAGCCCCTCTTCGTCTTTTTTCAAAGCAATATATAGGACACAATTTTAAGGGCATGGAAGCGTGGAAACGATGCACATCGTCAACCTGTCTGGAACAAGGGATCTTACCGACCTGAATGGCATCTCTCCTCTCATCGACGATTCCGGTATCAGGAATAGAGACACGCACCGGGTAACTGAGGCAATCACCTTTTCCGCCATCAACCAGCTTCACCTCGGTCATTCCGGAACAACCACATCGACACCCGCTTCATCGCATTGGCCTACATGGTCGGCCTCGTCACCGTGGATCGTGAGAGGGCATGGAAGCGCGCAAACGATGCACATCGTCAGCTTTTTCCTTCTAACCCTGCTGTTTTTGAGCGAGACGGCATTCGGTCTCCGGCCTGGCTTCATGGGAGCCAACCTGTCTGGAACAAGGGATCGTACTGGCCTGGATGGCATCTCTCCTTTTATCGACGTTTCCAGTACCATAAACGGAGACAAGCACCAGGCAACCGAGGCAATCACCTTTTCCATCATCAACAAGCTTCACCTCGGTCCTTCCGAAACAGCCACATCGACACCCGCATCATCGCATTGGCCCAGAAGGACAGCCTCGTCACCGTGGATCGTCAGAAGGTATGGAAGCGCGCAAACGATGCACATCGCGAACTTTTTCTACTAACCCTGCAGGTTGAGTAGCCATGACGGTTTTTATTGTTGTAAGTCTAGTGACGTCTGTATAATAGTGCTTCCATACCCAGAAGCTTTGGTGAATTCGTTCAGAGTGTTGTTGCTGCTGCTTGGAGGTGATGTCGAGACTAACTCCGGACCAACTAATTAATATTGAACTGTCTAAGCAGCTTGATCAAATGATGCGGGTGTTGAATGATATAAATGCGCGAACTCAGAAGTTCGAGGAAGGGCAAAGTAGTATACTGAGCTTTTTTAACGAACTAAAATGAACCCACAACAGCTACAAGTCACGGTAACAAATATCGGTCGAAGGGTTTCTGCGATTGAATTAAAGTCATCTTCAATCGATGAATCATACAACTGCAGTTGGAAAGTGACAGCCAATCTGTTCAGCGCATTCAAAGAGAAAATCATGCTTTGCGCAGTAGATTAGGCGAGACTGAAGACTAGTCGCGTAGAGATGATCTTGTATTTCAAGGTGTGGACGATTGCCTTGGTGAAACGTGGACCCAGGCGGAAGAGAAGGTGGTTTGTTTATTTTCAAATTCAACTTCTTGTATTATCTCCCGTGAAGAAATCATGCGTGCTCATCACTTGGGGCCTTTTAGAAAAGGAAAGCGTCGTCCTATTTTAGTGAAGTTTCAGTCTTTTAAAACTAAAGAGAGTGTCCAGCAGGCCAAGTCCAAAATTAAAAACCAGCCCTATTTTTGTATCGGAGGATTTTAGCTTTTCGACTCGTTTAACTTCGGCGGAAACTACTGGAGTATTGAAACGAAAGAGACAGGAAAACCAGTTTAAGCTAAGTTATAAGAAACTTTGTGTTAATAACAAGTGTAATGCGTAACAATGAAATCAAAGACTGCATTTACGAAGTAGCCATGCCTCGTCGCGAAGTTTCTTCTGCGACACCCCTATCCGATTTGCAAACAGCGCCTACTTCTATTTCAACTTCACAACCAGCACGAGGCAGAAAAGTGGCTCGGCCTTTTAGGGGCCGAGCTCCTTAGGGTCCAGCCTTGTCCGTCCGTCCGTCCGTCCGTCCGTTCGTCCGTGCTCACATAAAAAGAAAAAAAAATGTTTGCGCAGTCGACAGGATTCGAACCTGTGCGGGGAGACCCCAATGGATTTCTAGTCCATCGCCTTAACCACTCTGCCTCGGACTGCGGGACGAGTAGGGGCTCTGATATGTGGTAGTATCTCAAGAGCTGGGGTTTTTGTCAGGGATGAAACGTTGCATGTAGCCGCTCAACGTCTATACAGGAGAGGGCGCTGCGGTCAAATGCGTATATAATCGCGTTAAACTTTGCATGCATTGGCTCAACGTTTATAGACGAGAGGGCGCTGCGGTCAAATGCTCAAATGCGTATATAACCACGTTCCATCCCACACATTCTCTTTCTGACATGCACCGTTGACTTAAGCGGTGGAGATGCATTCCCAAGGCTTCTAGCGGATCCAAGCTGATCCACTAGAGGAACCACTGGCTCTGCATTTCAGTACCATCACCACTACCTATGAACAATAAAATCAGTATCATCAGCACCACCAGAGCTTCGCCCCAATCAACATCATTCACCACGTGGAGATGTTTCGAATGTTTCTGTTTTATTTACTAACATTCGCAGTCTACCCCGTAAACAAGATAAAGTGTGCTTAGTTGCTGATTCATGCAATGCTGACGTCATCGCTTTCACGGAGACGTGGCTTTCTAGCAAAGTGTCTGATAGCGAGCTCTTTCAATGTAAAAAAGGTTTCAACACATTTCGCTGCAACCGACATGACGTAAGTGGCGGTGGTGTTTTTATGGGTGGTGGCCGAGCTCGTTAGTTTCTCGCCCTGTCATTGTAGCCTGTGAACTAGAGATTATTTGGGCTTGCGTTTCTTTTAAACATATACAAACTATAAGGAGTGTATGTTATCGACCACCCACAAGCAGATGTTCATTTGTGAATTTGTTACATAATTGCATTCACCAAATTACCTTTCAGTATCCAGGAGTGCCAATTATTTTAATGTTTGATTTGAGTTACCAAAACATGATCTGGTCTAATATATATGTTTTGTTTCAACCTCCTCATCTGGAGCTGACGAGTTCATCGAACAACTTTTCTCAACTTGTCTCAGAGCCCACTAGGGTTACAAACCTTTCATAAAACATAATTGATCTCGCATTGACAACGCATCTGAGCGTCGTATCATCACTAACATACCTGTTATGTCTCAGTGACCGTTCAGTACTTCACGTTTTCTTAAATATCTCATTCGTAGCGCCTAAAATTCACATAAAATTCATCCGTGGCTACAGCAGAGCTGATTTTAGTCAATTAACATATACCTGTCTGAGTTCCGTAATGATTACTTACTTGAGTTTTCAGAGCGCTCAGTTGAGTCTAATTGGATGCTGTTTAGAAATGTTGTTTTAATATTAATTGAAAAGTACATACCATCAAGGAAGATCCGTTGCAACACAAACTCGCCTTGGTTTAACTCTAATCTCAGGCGCCTGCAAAATAGAAAAAAAGACTGTTTCACGTTGCCCAACGATCATCCACTTATGCACAGTGGGCGGCGTACAAAACTGCAGATCAAGAATAAACATCAGCTTTTGAGGAAGCTAAATCGCATTTTTTGAATCATACACTAAATATCATGTTAGCAAAAAATCCTAAACAATTTTGGAATATCGTTAATTCTATATGTCAGTCCAGCATTGTTCTTCACTCATCTGATGGTATAGATATACTAGTAACTGGAACTACAAGTGTTTTAAATGATGTTATATTATGTCTTTTTCAACCTCGGATGTTAACCAAGTACCGGTATCGTCGTTTTCTGATCGTTTGCTTATGGACCCAGTGGCAGTTGGCGCGATTGGTGCTGCTTGCATTCTTAATAAAATAAAGCTTTCGTCCTGCGCCGGAATAGATGGGATTAACAGCAAGTTCTTAAGAAATTGTAATACGTATTGTTCAATAATTCTTTCTAAACTTTATATGCAGTCTCTTATTACAAGGCGTAGTCCCGAGCGATTGGGTGGTTGGAAGGTAGTTCCTTTACATAAACGTGGCGAAAAACAAAACCCCTCCAATTATCGACCAATTTCTTTAACAAGTGTGCAATGTAAAATATATGAACACGTCATTTACTCGCATTTGATAAATTATCTTGAAACTAATCACTTCTTCACAAGTTAACAACATGGCTTGAGAAAATATTTTTCATATGAGATGCAACTACTATCCTTCAAGGATGAATCTCCATAATTATCTTGATAATCATGATGATACCCATTCTATTTTTTTGGATTTCTCAAAAGCCTTTGACAAAGTTTCCCACGAACTCCTTCTTCATACACTAAAACCATTTATCATTGACCCCTGTATATTAAATTGAATTCATGCCTTTTTAATTAACCGCCTGCAATTCGCTACAGCTAATAATACAGACACGCGTACTGTTCCAATCACCTCGGGCGTCCCACAGGGATCAGTGCTTGGCCCGCTCAGCTTTCCTATTTACATTAATTCTTTGGTGCCCCCCCCCCAAGAACTTGCCTTCTATTTGCCTCTTTGCTGACGATTGCCAAATATACCGGAAAATAACTGACTTATCTGACACTCTTCTTCTACAATCTGACCTTAATCGTATATCAATTTGGTGTAACCAGTGGCTAATGGAACTAAACACTAACAACAAAGGCAAAATGATGAGAGTGTCACGTGCTCAATCGGTTTGTCATATTTATTATCTAAACAGCAATTCCCTTGCTTCAGTGTCTGTTTACAAATATCATGGCGTTCATATAACTCGTTAGCTTTCTTGGAAAATTATTATTCAATATGTAATTAACAGTGCTAACTGTATGTTAGGATACTTAAAAAATAAATTTATTTCACGCTCCGCCTTCATTAATACTTACCATGTAAAACCCGTAATCCGTCCAACATTAGAATATGCTGCTGCTGTGTGGGGCCCCATTCGCTCGTGACTAATTGCTCTTATCGAATTTATTAAAAACCGCTCGGCTGGTTTATACTGACAAACTATCATCGCACTGCCAGCGTTACTACCATGAAAAATACTTTAGGTCTGCCGTTACTAATTCACCGCCAAAAAATCTCTCGCTTGTGTCTTTTTCGCATAAGATATTTAATCAAAATGTTACCCTCTGTCATAAACTAATTACTCCACCATTCTACGTATCTGCTCGCATTGATCATAGCCATAAGGTCGGTATTCCGAATTTTAAAACTTCATTATTTTAATATTCTTTTATGCCACAAACATCTAAAGACTGGAACCACCTTTACGGCTCGATTGCTAACATCATGATATAGTTTTGTTTAAAAATGTTATTACTAATATGTGCACTTCATAGTTAATACTTTACAGCTCTCTCCCCTTCAATGTACTTACCATGAGAGTATTTGAAATAAATAAGTAAACGAAATAAATAAATGAATATGCGCCATATGCCCTAGTTAGAGCTAGTGTCACAGAATACTGTGTTATCAGTCATCTATATAGTCATTCTAGTGACAATGAGACGCTACAACACGTAGCTTTGAAGGGCACGGAGCTTCGTCTTTTCGTCCATGAGGGTGTAATCAATTTGGAAGGAGCGCTGTGTTTTCTAGTGAGGATGAAAGTACGGAGGAACAAACAATTATAATTACAAAATGAATGTTAAAAGATTTGTGAACGACGTCTAGAAAAGCGCCGAAACAAATGGTATGGCTAAATATAAAGGGATGGGCGTAAATGTTTCTAGTCTCTGTGGCGCAGCCCTTATAAACAATGTCAACAACACTATGTGCGAATAGTATATATATTCGCTGATTCCGTCAATAGATTTCTGACATGAATAAAATTTTAATGTGTTCCTTCAAAATAACTGAGCACCTCCTTTTATTAACTTATTTTAATTTATTTACCTCAAGCGCGTCCTTTCGGTACGCAATTCATGAGGGGGTGGACGGTAAACACATTCTTTACACAAATCAACATGACCATGCTAATTTTCTAATATTAGGCTCTACATAACAAAATAAGCGCAATCATCTCTCTTTTTTACAGTAATAATTATCAACTAGACCTAATTATACCTTCGACACTCGCATATTTCCTTTAACTCAACGTGGTTAATGTTAGAAACTGTTTCGTTTGGCAAGTTATTTCTTTATTTGAAGAACAATATGAAGAGAGAAAATAGGAAGGGATTTGTGTGTGACTGGAATTGCAGTATCTTAAACGAATAATCGGCTCGAGGGGAAATGTATATGTGCGGAATATCAATAGTTGTTTTTGAAGTATGGGGTACTGTTGTATACGTCAAAAAAAAATAAGAGTAATTTTGCGCGTGGCGGATAATTAAGTGTCTCCCAGATTTTTTTAAGGTTGAGACACTGGTTAGAGACGAAAAGTTTCTTTATATGAACCGGTTATTTGTGTTAATATTGTTCGTTCATTCATTCATCATTCATTCATTCATTCATTCATTCATTCATTCATTCATTCATTCATTCATTCATTCATTCATCGATACTGTCAGCCCTTGCGCAGGGCAACTACGGGGGTGGAAAAAAAGACAGCAACAAACCAACATGTACGCTTACATGCAAGCATAGACAAAGGTTACAAGTATATTGAGACGATTCGTAATTTCGGCAGTTTACAGAACGGATCACTTCGTAGTTTTGAAACATTTCTTTACACAATCCATATGGGTTTTAATTTGTAGCACATAGAACAACATCATCGATACGCTCCAGAAATTAATTTAGCGATATAGATGACCCCAGCGGAATCAGGTAACATATTCTAAACATTATTAGCCCTCGGAAAAAAAACTGTGCTGAAAGCAATTGTTTTTAACAGGTGGATTAGGAATCTACATGCTATGCCGGTGTCTTGAGGATTCGGTGTAGCAAATATCGAAGTACTCAGATTTTTGTATCTTTACGCAATTTTGAATAATCCGAAAAAGAAATTTTAACCTTTCATATTTTGTATTTGATTAAAATGTAGGAAGATTGGCGAGTTTACATGGTTTTGTGGGGGAATGAACGTGACTTTATTTATTACAAATAAACCTGGATGCGTGTCGCTGAATTTTCTCCAGCTTATTGCAATTTGTAACGGTATATGGTTCCCATACAATTTTAGAATACTCGATGACGGGTCTTACCACTGTCATATAGGCCAGACTTTTTATTTCAAATGTTGCAATAGCGAGGTTTCATGGAAAACACCACAGTGCTTTATAAGCTTTGATGCATACGTTATCAATGTGAGTGTTCCATGTTTGATCAGGAGTAAATATTAAGCCTAGGTATATATGTTCTTTTACACTCTCAAGCTCAGCTCCCGCGATGCAATAATTATAAGGCAAAACTGTTTTCTTTCTCATAATAGACATGAAGACTGGTTTTTCAGGGTTTAGCACCATTTGCCAATTGTTACACCACTTCTTAATGTTTTCTAAGTTACAGCTTAATTCAATTTGATCATCTGATTTTTTCATTTTATTCTACATCACACAATCGTCGGCAAAGGGTCTGATTGGAACTGAGATGTCATTGCGCAGATCGTTAATGAAAGTCAAAAATAAAAGAGGACCCAAGACACTCCCCTGGAGTACGCCTAAAACAACTGGGGACAGAGTGAATTTGCTTCCCAAACTTTAACATACTGTCCCCGTCATGAAAGATAAAAGGAAAACCACTTCGTGATGGCTGGATTTTTAAAGACAGCACTGATTTTCAATAACAATTTTGGGTGAGATACTTCGTCAACGCCTTTGCGAAATCCAAAAATATTACACCAGTGTGACCACGACAGTTTATCCTTTAAGAGAGATCATGAACAGTTTCTATAAGCTGGGTAGTCGTTGAAAGACATCTGCGGAAACCATGCTGTGATTTAAATAATATGTCATAACTTTCAAGGTAAGCTAGTAGATGTTTAGATATGATATGCTCAAGAAGCTTAGAGCATGTATCAGTAAGGAAAATGGGCCGAAAGTTACAGACGTCATTAACACTACCACTCTTGTGGGCGGGTATCAATTTTGCTATTTTGCACACGCTAGGGAAAGAACCGCTATTCCTCGACAATTGAAAGATGATGAAAAGGTATTTAAAAACCCACTCAGCATACCTTTTTAAAAATTCATTAGGAATTTCTTCTGGCCCTGGGCTCTTTTTGTGTCGATGTTAGGTAGAAGGTTAAAAACTCCTTGCACACTTATATCTAAATCATTGATGGAAGCATTGTTGAAATAATCACTAAAGCTTGGCAAATTTCCGTCATCGTTGGTAAAGATGGATGAAAAGAAAGTGCTAACATTTTCAACGCGCTGCTTTTCATTTTTGGGTCAGAGGCACGCTTTTAGAACTTAGCCGAAGGGTTGACGTACCGCCAGAACTTATTAGGTGCCTCACTGAGAAATTTTTTTAAGTGTTGTAGTATAAAACCTTTGTTTAGACTCCTTAACAAGACGCCTGAGCTCTCGACTCAATCGCTGAATGCAAGTTTTTTTTTTCTACACCCGTACTGTGCAAACTTGCTCGTTTCCGCTTCAGTTGTCTTTTTGCATGAAATATTTCCCTTGTAATCCAAGGATATTTGTTCCTGACTTTTAAAGGCGCTTTGGTATAAACCGCTCAATACACCGTAAAGCAATGCTTGAAAAATAGTTCTATAACGTGTCTAGGCTAGCATTTGATTGGTAAAGAAACATAAAATCATCAAACGATTGGTCAAGGCAATCAAGTACGCTTACATCATCAGCACTTCTGAAATCCAAAAACATATTTTGTGAATGACTGTGCAATTTTGCTGGGGTAACATTCAATGAAACGAGTGCCATCCTATGATCCGATAGGCCTTCTTCGGTTTCACAATTCGAAAAAGATGGTCTTAAAGGGGCGGTGCAACGATTTTATGATTAAAAGAATTTGCATCTCGTAATTTTTGCGTTGTTTGTAGTGTCCCGGAGGATAGAGAAAACACCTCCTTCATTAAAATGCCGCGATTCTGCTGCATAATCGCAAAGCAAAAGTCGATGTTTTTCCCCCACCTGCAGCCCCAAGTGGCAGCCGAAGGAACTACGGCGAGAAGATTAGGTGACCTTGCTCGGCTCTAAGCTGCAGCATAACGCCCGCTAATGTCAGCAGAGAGGGAGAGGAAGCGTCCCCCGAGATAGCACACGGGAAGCTACACGGCACTCCGAATGACGTCACTGGGAGTGCGGCCAGGTGTGACCCTGAAGACTGGGAGTGAGTTGAGGGGCGCCCTAGGAAATCGGTTTTCTGTTTCTTTACTTCAGAAGTGTCACAGGGCAACTTTCACAAAAGTTTGACCAAAGTCTGAAAATCGTTGCACCCCCTTTCAACTCTCGGAAACAAAAAAAAAGAACAGATCTAAAATTTTGACGTTGTTGAACATCCTCTAGTGTAGTCTGTTTCCACCTGGGTTAAATTGTAGCAAAATGCAAGTTCTAATAATTGATCGAATCTAGCTACTTCCGCCGTTCCAGGAGAGTAGGATGACCATTCAGTTCCTGCTAAATTAAGATCTCCCAGTAACAATATGTTGTCTCCGTAACGTAAATTTGAATCCACGTAGCCCACTAGTTTTAACACCACTTCAAGTGGCTAATTTGGAGGCTCTGTAGACGCCATCAATATAAAATGTACGGTTATTCAATTTTATCTTGATCCACAATGCTTCCATATCCCGCACATCCTCAAGGACATCAAATTTTATGATTTTCTTAATCATAAATAGCAACTCCGCCACCTCTTCCCCCTCTATCTTTTCTTATCATTGCATAGTTCGGAGGAATAACTTCGGAGTTAAGGATATTTTCATGAAGCAATGTCTCGGTAATCACAGCCACTTCAGGATCGTGTTCTAAAATTATGCTTTTAATCACGTCAACCTTGTTTGCAATAGTTCTGGTGTTTACGTTTAATATTTTAAAACCTGCTGAATCATTGAGTTTTAGTCACTCGTTATTTGCTTCCGGAGGAACGTGACACTTGTATCTCTCATTGCTGACTTCATTCCAGGCGTACAGAACATTGTTAAGCCACAGCTTATCAAAGACCAGATTGACTTTGGCACCATTTTTCTTCTCTTATGCGGTTGAATTCCACAGGTTCTTTCGATGCTCAACAACCCTCTTAAAAAAGTCTTTGTTGATGCTAATTTTGGTACCTTTAAGTATGACGCAATTTTGTATGATTGCCATTTTCTCTTTACAATCCGCAACCGTAAGTGGATAGAGTTCAGTTTTTGATTTAGTATAGTGTCAAACACCTCATTATTATTTTCCTTATTATTACAGCCTCGTTTTCATAAGCCTCTTCTTTGATTCCCCTTACGATAAGGTTATTTCGTCGTGAACGATTTTCTAAGTCATCAATTTGTTTTACAAGAGTATTTATTTCGACATCATAGCCAATAACAGTGGTTTTAAGTTCATCAAGCCTGTTCTCAGTTTCACCTACGCACTCAAGATTTTTCTCTATCGCAAGTAGTCTGTTTTGCGTTTCGTAGCATGCTTTCCTCCGACGAAGTCTGTCTTACTTGCACCTCTGTAATTTTAGCAAGGATCTCCTTTTGTGTCCGAATCATATCATTAAACATTTCTTGTGTAATAGGCCCCGGGTTTCCTCCACATCTCCAGCTAGTATGAGCAACAGGCCTGCTACTGAGAAACAATCGCGTACACAAGCAGCAATTGTGTGTGGACACGGAAACACAATCCAACAGAGGTAATCGCTGTGAAAAACATGTTTTCTATCATAAACCTGCATGAGTAGTGGTACATTAGGTGACATCATCACGGCTGGGTTACCGAGTCAACTCAATTTTCTAATTCACAAGGTAGATAATTTTGATTTGAATGCCATATGATACTTGCATATTCTAGTTTAGGCAAAGAATATTGTTTTATACGCTATCAAATTTATTTATATGGGGGCCAAATGTAGGTTACGCCTTAAGAAATCTAGCGATTTTAATGAGCTGGTGACTAAGCTGTCTATAGGTTGATTCCATGACTTGGTTTCCGAAATTTGTAACATTCAAATAACTGTACAATGGAACTCATTCTAGTTGATGCATTAGTAATGAATATTGAATGAAGGATTTTGTTCGAGTTCGTAGTAACGGTCATTTGTTTTATTTGTCAGGTTAACGGTCATCTGCCATTCTGAGCATCATAAAGTTATAGCGTGAAGGTCATTTTGGAGGATGTAATGGCCTGTCAGATGTGCAATGGTTCTATCAATAACACAGTCGCCTGCAAATAGTCGAATAGTGGAGTTGATCAAAGAAAGGAAAATCGTTAATATGAATGAGAAACGAAGAGGGCCAAAACTGCTGCCAAGGGGACACCTTAAATTAACGGGACTCAGTAAGATGAAAAACTATTCACCGAGACTGACTGCAGTCTGCTTGTTAGAAACGAGGCTATCCATTATAAGGGGTTAATCTGGAGAAGAGAAAGCATTAGCAGTAGTCATTGGTGAGGGACGGTATTGAATGCTTTGGCAATGTCCATAAGTTTAACGTCTGTTTGTAGTGAGGAATTACTATTAAAATGAATGTCCGTGACAAACTCAAATAGTTCACTGGTGCATATGTGACGCTTTCTAAAACCATGCTGGTTGGGAACAAATGGCATTGATCCAAGTATGAGATGATATTAGTAAAAATGACACGAGTCCATGAGCTTACAGGATACACTGGTGAGCGAAATAGGTCTGCAGTTGGACGGATTTGATTTGTCGCCTGACTTAAAGATGGGTTGAACTCGGGCGGAACGCCAGTCAGATGGTACGTCAGCATAGTTTATACTTCGTTGGAAAAGAACACTGAATGTTTTTGATGCTGAGTGTTGTGTCCGTTTTAGAAGTTTGGTCGATATACCATCATTTTCAGAAACCAATTTTAGACAAGTTTTGAATTGCATGGAGGATTCCTTCCGAACTGAATAAAATAGGAGCCTACGTATTTTCATGATAAGACGGAGAGTCGGAGAGGAGTGGAAATATTTCACGTGTAAAGACGCTGGAAAAATATGAAAACAAATTAACGGCCTGGTCATAACAAAGCATTTCATTTTGATCGTTTACAAATTAAAAACTATTTTTAGTTCTTTCTGGAATTACTATTTTCCAGAACCTCTTTCCAGAACCAGTAGTACATACGTTTGGTGATGTGACAGAAAAACAAAAATTAATTTCGCTTTCTTTAGTTTGCCTTTGCACAACTTTTCAAAGGAGCAATATGATGACCAAGCAGCTATGTCGTAAGCCCTTTCTGCGTACAAGAATAATAATTTTTATTTAACATACGTTCTAAATTGTTCGTAAGATAGGGAGATGCATAGTCCAATAGCAATGGCAGTTTTTGGCACAATTGTGTAAAGTTTATGTACGTGCATTTAATAAGGAGCCAGTTTGCACTTGCGGATCTTTCGCCATAAGATAGCATGTAATACCTTTCGAACTTCAGTATTGGCAACGTTGTCCAGTCGACCAGCGAAAATATAAACGTTTGTTTGGGGATATTTTTGGACCGGCAAGGTTTATGTGACGTTTGAACGTGAATCAGAGCGTAGTCACTTATACTTCCCATATAAGTGACAGACGTCGCACATTCTGGATTAGTGCCTGTAAAAAAATCTTGATGATAAAAATATGCTTGGGAAAAGCCTCATACAAGCGTAACCGTAATATGGAACATACTATACCACCGAAAAGGCGGCTCCAGGATACTGGATTAGGTGGAACAATACAGACAAATGGAACTATACAAGGCGTGTTGTATTATGGGACATCCAATACCAGCGTAGTGGATCATGGCGGAACAATTTAGGCGCACGGAACCATACAAGCGTGTCATAATATGGGACATCCTATACCAGCGAAAAAGCGATGACAGCATGATGGAGCCATATGGATCGACTATGCTGGTATCGCCTTTTCACCGATATACAGGGTGATCTTTTTAAGCTTTACATATTTGTTTAAAAAGGTCGTGAAATCAACACTTTTGGGGTTTGTGCAGGCGAGTTATACGGCCAGGAGTACGTAGTATAGGGGCCTAATCGTAACGATCAGTCGGATAATTTAATACAAATTGTCAATTAACTTTTTATTCAGTGAAAATAAACATTTGGTTTCAATTAGAAACTTGCTGAGTCATCGAAAACCACTAAATCAACTCTTTTTAGGAGGATATAACGCAGGGATGGCATTTTACGCGTTCTGTAAAAACGCCTCATTTGGATGAGTTTCTAGGTTTCGGTTTCTTATCAGAGTGCATGTTTGCGCCCAAGGTCCTGTTGCCCAGGGGCTTAGACGCGTAACACAAGTGAGCCCTGCTTCCCTCCATCCTACGAGGGAGGTGAGAGGGTGGCTTCGCACTGCGGCCACCGGGCAGCAGGATCGCGGGCGCAAAGATGCGCTCTGATAAGAAACCGAAATCTGGAAACGCGTCCAAATGGATCATGTTTTTAAAAACACCATAAAATGCTGCTCCTTGTCTGATATCTTCACAAAAAGAGTTGCTTTAGTGTTTTTCGATGATGCTTATCGAGTTTCTAATTGGAACCATGGGTCTATTTTCACTAATTCAAAATTTAAGCAGCATATACTTAAAGGGAAGCTCAAGCAGTTGGGTATTTGAGGAAACACATTTAAATCTTCATTTAACCTCCAGGATCTCAAATATAAAAATATTATATTTTCGTGAATCGGGGCTGCATAGAATCATTTTCAAAGTACCGCTGAAGGCCCTCTTTCCCAGAGAGTGACGTCACATAAAGGAGCTTGCGAAATCCCAGCTTACGCATTTTCAGCACCTATAGAAACTATGCACGCAGACGCTATTTTTAAAAAAGGGAAAACAATTCCCCGCCAAATTTAGCGTGGAAATTGATGTCACATGACGTCAACACCAATTCAGTTTTCCTGCTAAATATAGGGAGGAAATGACATCACATGACCGTGCCACGTCACCCAAAAACAAATTCTGTTTCTCCACTAGATTTAGCGGAAAAATTAATGTCGCATGGCCTCAACATTAATTCAAATTCCTGACAAGTTTAGCGGAGAGATTACGCCAACGGCGGCGCTGCAAAACGCGTGAAACAGCGCCTAAGAGCTGCGCTCTGAAAAACTAAATGCCTCACATGAAATAAAGTGAAAATTACAGATAAGCAAAAGAAAAGAGAATCTAAGATACCGCTTTAATATCATTCCTTTTGTCCGTTCTCAAATATTTTGATTTCAAGAAATGTTGATCTCTTTATTCAAACACAGAGAACCCTTCCCAGTTTCAGCATGAATGCAATAAATCAGTGCAGACTAGACCTTGTAAACCATAATGCACATAAAAATGAATGTTTGCCATAGATCTCTAAATACATTTGTAGTGAGGAACGTTCTTGATATAAAACTTCTAGGCTTTGAATTCGACAGTTTAAACATCCATAAACAACACTGTGTGCCACAGATTTTTTGTGACATATCAGAAATGGCGCAGCACTGTCATCCTTGCATACCTAACAATAGTTTGGCATTCTTTTAGCATGGCATGTGCTATTCTGTTTCCCATACAGCCCTCTTTAGCAAAATTTCCTCTATAGAGCGTTTTATTGGTCCTTAACTCGCATGACAGATTCGGTACCTTGAATCCTCACTTGGCATCTAACACTTACACACACATATATATATATATATATATATATATATATATATATGGCTGGTGGTGATGAAAAACAAGATGTATGGGCTTGAGTACGGCTCAACAAGCACAGATGTGTAGAAAAGTACTGTCGAAAACTCAAACGACAAAATAAAAATTATTAGGTAGAATGTGGATACAATTATGGATATGGTCATTAATACAGTTAGCACATTCAATATGAAGAATATGTGTTAGACGCACACTCAAAGAGACCTGTTGCATCTATATTCATGCAAATTACTTCGGAGAACCAAGCGTTGCAGTCTCGAGATCGAGTTCGGTGAATGAGTCTACCAAAAATGAGAGTAGACAGAAAAAGCAGTTTGATCTGCAACAATGAGCATTACATGAGCAAATGACATGTCATTATTACTGTTACAGTGCCGACTATTTCCTATAAATTTAAACAAACTGTCAGCTGCGTCATTCGGTGAGTTCCCTCCGTACACTACAGGGATTGGCTCGCTCGAGCGCTTTTCGAGAAAGATGATGAACTGGAAATATCTAGCGTAGTTTTAGAAAACCTATTTCCAGAATCTTATCTCAGCATCATAAAGAATATGAAAAGTTTGCTAAAGACAAGGTTAGTGCAGGAGTTCAATAAAAGAAATACTTAGTTTTGCGAAACCATCTTCCCGTAGTAAACGTATAAAGGTCCCCTAGGTACAGTTAGTCATTACGGAGGATTGTGCCCATTACGATAGCATAAAAATTTAATTTGCGACCTGCAGTATTTACAGCCTCAACCAACTCTGAATAAGTGGAACACTTTACATTAAAGATTGGTCTCATCATGGCTGTCTGCAAACATTAACATAATAGTTTTCATGAACCTATGTATTTCAAGACAATACTTGGTGCGAGCTGTTTAAAACACCATAACACTTTAACACTAATAGAAAGCCTGTAGTGGGCCACAGTTCAGGCAGTTTTGACTTCATTAGAAAGATAAATTACACATACGTAAATCATGCAACTAGGCCTCCAGTGAATTGTTTTTCTAAAGGGGCACTCTAGTGGTTTTTGAGTTCGTGTTTTGATGATGACAGCTGAATTTAGACGCACTAAGTATCCCTAAAATCCAAAAAGTATAGTCATATGGTGATTATTTCTTTAATAAAAATGTAATTGAAGGCCGCCAAACCTCGGATCCATCCGAAAACGAAACCACTCTCATTGGTCCTCGCACGCTTATCAAAAGGATCTCGGGCCAATGGCGTTGGACGACGTTCCGTCGCGCAGTGATCCCGAGGTAGCCGCATCGGCCGAACCTCTTTGTCATTCGAGCTTTGATCATAGGCTACGCTCGAGGACCTGACGCCGTTAGAGGTCGAAATTCTTCGGCGGACAGCCGACCTGGGGATGATTTCCTATGACGCCACTCCGACGTGCGATGTGGACGATAGCAGCGCTTCGGAGTCGTGTTCAGGGTTCCGAGGACGACTAAACGCAGACCTTTTCGGGCGTTCTTCGATTTGCGGTTGGGGCAAGTCGTAACCAAACCAACGTTTGACATCGCAGCGTTCCCTCTGGTACGTGATGTCAAACGATGTCGCCACGTTGACTTTCGCCTCGGGAGGACGGGGAAGGCTGGTTCAGACATGTGCAACGAGCGCGTACCTACGACTGCGTCCGTTGCAACCGGAGCGACCGGAACGACCGCTCTGCGCCGCGCGTACACACCTGCAACCACTGCAACAAGCGCAGCGGGTCGTCAGCACGGCGACCGCTTCTATACGCCGCCGTCAGCTGTTTCAGCGGCGCCTCTAAAAGGGGACGCACTGCTACTCAATGCCGTAACAGAATATGGACAGACAGTTTTCTATAGCCTAAAGCTTTATTATTATTTTTCTTGATAGGCTTGCAGGGTACAGTGGATGAAAAAAAGAAAAAAAAGATGCAGTACGCCGTCTTGGACGATCACGACTCTAATACACGACATTGCCAATAGTACAAATATCGCCACACGCCTTTTCTACGATTATAAAAGACGATGTAATATTAGCAGCGATATAGCAACGTAGAAATATGATTTCGTGATCAGATAGACGTTGTGAGCGTTCAGGATTGCTAACACTAATCACTTTTCTCCGGTGATGAAAACGCATGAAAATTCGCATCCTTTATACGGTACGCGCCAGTAATACCTTGAACTTGAGCACACACATGAAATGCGCCAAATAAGAAATCCGGGCGATGTTCGAGGACACAAATGCTTAGAAAGCACCACTGTAGTCGAAGTAAACAAACACGACGGCACGGGAGTTTCTGCTGCCTTGAGAGTGCCGCCACGAGTAGGTGGATCTTCCCTTCGAGTACGTGCTGGGTTATCATAGCGACACACGACGAAAATTCACAGTCAAGAATAGCGCTTTACGCGGAACGATGAGCTTTCACCACGCCGTCCACGTCGACGATCACCACCGACGCCATGTTTGCGGATAGAAGGGATAGAAGGAGCAGGCCCGCGACCGGCACGACCGGCATGCAACGCGCGCAGATACGTGCGCTTCCGCGCATCCCGGGGAACGGGAAATTCACCCCCCGCGGAGGAAGGCAAGGAGAAAACGTAGTCCCTTGTTTGTGAAACGATAATTGCAGTATCCCGTATTCTAAACTAGAACTATTTTACGTCTTGTGAAATTATCATGCACAACATATCTAAATGAACTGAAAATTGTTTCTTTAGCGAAACTTTACAAAGGCCGCCAAAAGTTTCAAACATACGATAATTTCATTGGTCGGCGCAGGAACAGAAAAGAGTCCGCACGTATTTTATTCCTGCGTGATTAATAGGCGGTTCTGCCTTCTAAAACTGAAGATACTCATTCACTGACACTTCCTTAACGCCATCGCACCAAAAAGTAGCTTTCCCAAAAACCGCTTGAGTGCCCCTTTAAGTTGAACGTGCCATGCTCTGTTTACTATATAAATATTTGCAGAGCTGACATTGTGCAAGCTTCTGATTTTCTATATTTCACGTCTTCTGACTGCTGGGTGCGATAGGTACATAATATAGATGACGCAAACGTAACACAATGATTATTTTAAGAATTTGTTTGGGTATAGCAGGAGCGAAGCCATCTGCGGAAAGTTATTTCTGTGGCACCATCGAACCTACATTCGCGGTCTTTAAGATCACATGTTAATCATGTGTGCAAACTCTTTTTGTAATTGGAACTCCATCGAACCCAAGATTTGAATATACCTTTTTTATTTTAGGCACAGTAGTGCTTTTGCTGCATCACTTAAGGAATAGGTAAGAAGAATGCTTATTTCGAGTGGCCTACCTAACACCTTGTGGCACGAGCACTCCCCGGTCGTGACGCTAATGAAAAGTCACAGGCAGGGAGATACTGCTACGCTCATGTTGCTGGGAATACCTCCCCTAGGTCCAGGCCAGACCACAGAGGAAGATTGAGACCAAGGTTGTGGCCACTGGGATCTCAAGATCTTGGGGCACCCAAGTAGCTGAAACAAATCACACTCATTCCTTGGCAGACATACATTACAATGGCTAGCATATTCTTTCGAAATCAGCACATAGATCCTTTTATTTTTATACTTTGTACCTGTACTTATAAAAAACTGCTACTTTACTGCCACAGCCGTAGTCACCCCCAAGGATAAGGCCACGTAGGCCTTGAAATGATGGGAACCTAATTAAGGCAAATGATTAAACGCGTTAGTTTAACCCTCTTTCGCCCCAACCTGAGAGATTTCTGTCGAATATTCGCATTCATTTTTAAAGACCACAAGAAAAAAAAACTAGTAGTGCAATGGGAAGATTTTTCAACCCTCATGCTCAACGAGTGTCGACTGGGGATACAACTCCAGTTTATACACTCACTGAGCATGAGAATAGAGTGTGCCAGCAAAGGGCAGGTGTCTGCACAGAAAGATTTTAGTTGGCGCACCAAGAGGCTAACCGATAAAAATGGGTGCTTCCCTGAGCAAAATGCCAAAAAAGGGCCGATCCCGACTTAGCATCAACAGTGGCAGACAGTATCTATTTTACTGACTAAAGGGTACTCAATCAATATTTTCAGCTACCTAATCAAACGAAATATTCTTCCCGGCTTTCTTTTTAGGAAAATCTCTAAATTTACAAGTAACTATTAAGACAACTGCTAAAAAAAGCGATGGAAAAACCAACAATCAAATTTACCTGCTCTCCAGTAGCAGGACATCTATGGCAGGCAGACCTGCAGAATGAGCAAGCAGGCTAAAAAACAGGGTATGTCCTAGTATGTTTTTTTCGTGCTGCAGAGCAAGTGCTGGAAGGAGGTTTCAATTCATTCATTTTTCGCGACCAAATTTTTTGTAATCAGTTGAGAACAAGTCTGAGCAGTGAACTTGTCCTCGCCACTGGCATAACGTTTTAGTGTTGCCTGTGGAGACACAAATACATTTGTGAATAAAAACAAGCAAGACCAACCTTCATAAAAAAAATCTGTAACTTTGGCAAAGAAAAGTTATCTTGACAAAAATATGTGGGATACAGTTTTACAGCGTCTATTCGTGTGCTTAACCAATTTTGAGGCAAATCGGCGACAATGAAAAGAAAACACCCGAGTACCATTAAAGGAAAGGCAGAAAGGATGCATACCTTCAACAGAAAAATTTACAACGACCACGCGCAGGAAACTCTGGTGAGGCTCTCAGAGTGACATCCTGCAATGGGCCTGCGAAGACCACAGAACAAGATCCGGTCAGAGCTTGCAGCCATCAGGTGATTTATACCATAAAGTTCCAGAAGCAGCTGCAACTAGAAGTGCATTTCATTTCTCTGCAGAACGGAGAGTTTAATAGCTAGCATGCATTTATTAGGTGATACTGTTATGAATGCGCCAACTTTTCAATGCAGCACTATATCACCAAATTGTTAACCGTGCCAGGCAACACTAAAAACCGGAAACTTTATTCTAAACTATCTCAGCTTAAAGTTAACCACGGCAGAAGCTTCAAGCTATTCTTCCGAATTCAGTGCAGAAAGCAAGCCATGTGACCTTGTAGTTGGACGCCAAGGTACGTCAAGGTTATAAACAGGTGTCACGCTGTTTTTGCTGCACTGGCATGTAGTGTCAGAAGTGGTCCAGCTTAAAGATATACAAATTATAGTCATTTTTGCTGGGGCCCTGGCCTAGTCTTCAGCTACATTGCGAGGTAGATACTCAGACGTTCCTACCGGGACGTTTGCTGCCTGTAACCACACGACCAGCTTGTGCCCAGCGATTGTTCGAGCTCAGTATATGACCTCAACAGTGCCGTTATTTGACAAGCAGTTTTATGAATGTTGGAATGTTGAAAATGACTAACCTACAGAGAGACTGTGTCTCAACGACTAATGACTTGGGATACCTAACTGAATACTGATGTATTAAATAAATGCAAAACAATTATCTGGCAGGCATATTTTTCAACAAGCTGGGTCGACTCCTCATTTAGTCGAAGCAGCCGATGCGTAATAGGACAATACAAACAAAAATATATCTTAGAATTCCTTTTGCACTCCCCAAATGATAAGTTTTTGAAGGCAAGATACACAAGGTATTGATTTAGAAAGAGCCTCAGCTGTACAAATGCATGCGGATTAAGGGCACTCGCCATGCCTATTCTCCCCAACTCTGCCAAGGTTAAGCCGAGTTAGAGTATAGAAGTACACGCTTATGGAAAGAATAAGAAAGGCAGGGAGAAGTCTTAGTTGTTCCACCACCAGCCCGCCTGCTACCTTCGATGACGTTTCAGCGTTTTATGAGCATCGAGTGAGCACGTCCGTTCAAAGCAGGGTGAAAAGTACAAGCGAGTGCTGGAAGACGCCCAGCCATTCTCTTTTTGTCATCGGCTATACTACATATTTCTAGTATGACATTTTTTTCAGTGAGAAAAAAGCATTGGAAATATGCAGTCCACTTTTGATCATAATGCAGAATTCTGATAAAGATAACAAAAGTGCATGCGTGTTGCCATCCACCATTTTCCAAATAAGTGCTCCCGCCTATCGGAACATCTACACATGTGGTGCGTGAGTGGGTTCAGGACTGAGAGGCTAGAAGACAAAGTGCTCACAAGGCTTGTCTGGCCCTTTCAAACATGCGGGTACATTCGTCGCAAGTCCCTGATTTCTAGCTACATTTTTTTTAGAATGAGCAAATCTCGTCCACGCCCAAGGTAGACCACTGAATGGCGATTCCCCCAGATTGTGCGAATCCTTCTTAAAACTGCGGTACAACCTGCAAGTAAACTCTGTTGCGCTGCGGCACGCGTCCATTGCCTGCTTCTGAGGAAAAGCGCTGTTAGTTTTGAAGGCGGAATCCCACCATGTACAGGCGAAAACGCTTAATGAACTAAAAAAAGATTCACATCATTCAATAGACACAGATAGGCTCACAAAGTGACGACACCAGGATTGCTGTTGTTGGTTTTACTCTTGCATAAGAACACAAGTGACCTCCACTTTTCTCCGATATACAGTAAAACCCCTTATCTTCGTGGCCCCTATTTCTTCTCGAATCGGTCACAGAGGACATATTCGCGGCCACTAAATTTCGCGAATTTAAGGCCGCGTTGAGACTCCTAAGGACCGAAATTTTCCCGCGTCCTTTATTTCGCGAATTTTACAATTCGTGAAAATAAAGGACTTGCGAACATTAAGGGGTTCACAGTACTTCCGTTTGTCACATGATGTTACATTTCAAGGAGGCTGAACGTATTGGTGCAAAGAAAAATTGGCCTGTGCAAGAAAACGCCCTTCTCCGGGTTAGGCACGCAAGGTTCTTTCGCACTACCTATAAGGTGGCAGATTTGTTTTGCGAAGCTTTTGGTAAAATGGAGTCTCACTCGGCCTATACTCGGCGTCAGCTATTTTGTGATGCATTGTAAATTCTATAGTAGCTTCCACAGTGCTTCAGCCCAGCACGGTTGCAAGAGCATGTGGTTTAGTGTTGCATCTCATTTGCACTGGTCTAGAGAAACTAGCGTTGACAGAGTTGGGGCACTGCGGAATAATAACACGCCGACTATAGAAGCATTGAGGAATGCGCACATGCAAACTGTGCATTTCATAAGAGAAGTGGTTTCGAGCAAAGGTAAAAGCAATATGTGTACTCACGGCGGCTATACTTGCCTTTCTCAAGCATGATCACTTGTCTCTCGGTAGCACCATTCGGTACGAAGCACGAGCAACACGCCTGTGAGACACCGCCGACTCCTGGATTGAATGACAACGACCTGCCTCAGGTCTTGGAAGGAGATCCGAAACACTGCTTTAGGTCAGATGTTGTATCTGGTGGGGCAGGGGCTAAAAGTAGAAATTTACAGATTTATCAGAAGCTATAGATTCCTATAGCATAAACTCTAGGATAGCAGGATTTTTTAGGTCAGTAATGTGTTTTAATTAAACACAGAAAAGGTTGTTTTACATGATGAACCAGCAGCCCCCGTTTTGCATAAATGTAGTCGACAGGGTAAAAACAATCGCTACCATGAGTTCGTCAAGAGAACGCTCGCGGTGTAGAAAACATTTGTTCGATTTGCATGCCCCTCCTGCACCGGTGCAGAAAAGTGTAGGGCGGTGTACTTCATGCGATTTGGCGAGCGACGAGACAAGCGACAGCGACGAGAAGCCGCTGTTGCTCCGTTAGCCGCGCGACGAGACACACCTTATGAAAGCGAGAGGGTGCAACTGACCAAGGCGATGAGCGACGTTTTCTGGAAATCCAAAAACCGAGCGACGCAACCTGCGACAGTGAGAAATCTCCGTCGCTCGTCGCCGGCACTCGTAGCTTGTCGCCGTCGCTCGTCTCGTTACATGCCGTTCAGAAAGGCTCTTAAGTGCTTACCATTGCATTGGGACCAGCCTCGCATCCAGGCATAACCAGTTGTTTTTTTAGCCGCCCTAGTAGAAGTTAACATCGTACATCGTTTTCAGCATGGCACCTCGTTCATCGGCTCGATTTACAATTTCGGTAAATGAAAAACCGTGATTAAGCACAATTATTCTAGCTCAAAACAGTCACGAACACTTGGCCCACATGTTTACACTGAAGCGCACCTAACATAATTTAAAAGTAGAACGAAAAGGGGACGAGATTCGCTTACCGCTTCACGGAAAGACAGACGCCTTCCGATCCTAGGCCTAACGGCCGAACTTGGAAGTCGGCGGCGGTCGGGCGATCGGACGAGGCGAGCCGGCCGCGCTGCGCTGACCCAGGCTGACCATGCCTGGTTGAACTATGAGAAGCGCCGTCGAATTTAGAGCCAGAGTCGGGACCGCCAAACATCTGTCCCGTAAAACGTAGAAGGAGCCGACGACCCCGGTGCCGCTACGTCTCCGCCATCTCCGCAACGGCGGGAAGCGGGGAAGCCAGGAAGCTGGGGAATCCGCGGTGGCCGCGGCAGCGGAAGCAGCAGCCACTGGGACATTTCGCTTTTCGACACCGGTTGTGGGGTGGTGGGGGTGCTGCTGGTGGCGACTACGAGAGGAGCCACGAAAAAACGCCAAGTTGGCCTCGTACATGTATGTGCGTGACTCGTACATGTATGTACGAGTCACCGCCCACAGTACGAGCAACGGGCCGTTTGCCGCTGTCGACTGGTGATGCATTATCCTCTGCTTGGTGTCACGATCGGTTTGCCGTGCGCGTTGGCTTTGCTATGCGGTATGGCTACAGCGGCTGCCAAATACTTGTAGTGCACATTATTCGAGACAGTCGCCCCAAGACGTCGCCGTGAAGAGGTGACCTAGAAATTCGTGTGAGCTCAGCGTCAGTTGATGTTTCGTTTCGACATGTAGAGTACACGTAACGATACCGGTGGTAAATGATCGACGTTTTGTTGGAAGGTGGCGGTCGCCTTTCTACATGTATGATTTTGTGATACCGGTGGTCCTGTGGTACAAGCCTTTTTTGGAAAGGTTACGGTCGCGTACGTCATTGGACGCAAAATCATACCAGCCACACCGAATCATATCGGCAAGCCAACTGGGTGCCAGTGGAGTCAGACGCCGGTACGATGCCGGTATCTTCAGTTATGCAGAACGCCAAACCAAACTAGCTGCAATGCATAAGAACAAGAAATTATGTTGGTGTCATACCAGAACTGTAAAAGCAGCAGGTACGTTTTTTTGTACGTTTTTCTAATAGGGTGGTGAGGAATAAATCTAGCATAGCAGTATTACGGGTGGCTGTGGATATCCTCTGGTGAAGACAAAACACAGTAATTATAGAAAGGAAGTCTTTACATGGGCGAGAATTCGTACAGTCTGGAATGTGCAATAATGTCAACCAGTTTATTTTGGGGTAGTTAAAACCACCAGCCGAAAAGAAATGATGATTGGGATAGTTTTTGGTTACACTTCCAATGGCGTGATACACGGAAATAATAAATTCCGAGCTATTAGCATGTGGCGGGCGGTAACAAACACCGACTAAGACAGAATGAAAATCCCAGTTGACACGAACTCATAAAACTACAAGATCAGATAAACATTCTATTTGGACGTGTGATACAGGTTTTTGACCGCAATGATCAAACCACCACCGATAGCGATGATTTTATATTTAAAAAAATATTATATGATCGATTTAAAATGAGTTTGTCAATTGTTATATCAAGGGTTATCCAAGTTTCTGTGCCAATAACGACGTCAGGCTCGCTAGAGGAAGTGATGTTTTCACGTTCATCTTGTTTAGATAAAATATTTCCAAAGTTTGCAACAATAAAAGAAAGACTAGCAGGAACAGTGCCATTCTAGGGCTTTCGGTTCATTCTGCACACTGCCCTCCCGGTGCGTGCGAAGTGAAACAACAGAGTCACTGGATAGGTCTTAAATGTATGACTGTGTACCCATGTGTAGCTTGTTTTAATGAATGAAATGAAATGAATTTTGTAATTCGTTCTGCTTTTTCTAAATTGTTCTGTAAATTTTCACAACTTCTGCCACGCCAAGCGGACCTTGTCAGAAAAATCTTCACAGATTCAAATTTGGGGCGTTACATTTTTAGCTTGAAAGAATTGCGAAGAACTTTTCGATTTTAGAAACTAAAACGTTTGACGGCGATCGGTCAATTGGTTTCTGATCGTTTTTGACCCAAACGATGAGCGCTTTCAATTGCCCTCAAGATACTTTTAAACTTTTCTTGCACACAGACAGTATCGACGATTGTTTGTGTCATTCCACGTCCCGGTTTCCAGTTCTGGCAATCCTTTGCATATTGAATTGTTTCTTCTCATACTGCTTTCAATGCCATCATTGGCCCGTTGAGCAACCACCTGGGCGTCGTCGCTCTTATTGTCGAGATGGCTCATGTGGCTGCATGGCGTCCAGCATGGTCGTTACCTTCCGACCATGTACCAGCTGGAAAGGTGTGAATTCAGTGGTCTCTTGAACCACCGGTATTGTAGGCGAACGTGACGTAGGGCAACACCTCGTCCCACGTCTTGTGCTCTGCGTCGACGTAGATAGAGATAATGTCGGCGATTGTCTTGATGAGTCACCCCGTCAGCCCGTTGCTCTGCGGGTGGTACGCAGTGGTACGACGGTGGCTGGTGGGACTGAGCCGGAGGATTTCTTGGGTCATCTGTGCCATGAACGATGATCCGCGATCTATAATCAGAACTTTGGGAGCGCCGTGCCGGAGGACGATGGACGCGATGAAAAACTTGCCGACTTCCACAGCAGTCCCTGAAGGAAAGGCTTTTGTTTCGGCGTACCGCGTGAGATAATTTGTGGCGACGATTATCTAGCGGTTTCCCGATGTTGATGGCGGAAATGGGCCAAGTAGATCCATTCCGATCTGCTGGAACGGTGCGGTCGGGGGAGCAATCGGCTGCAGGAGACCTGCCGGCTTCGTCGGCGGTTTCTTACGTCGCTGGCACTCGTGGCACGATCGGGTGTAGAGGTGGACGGCTTTGGGGAGCTTTGGCCAGTAATACTTTTCACGAATGCGGGCCAGCGCTCGGCTGTAACCGAGGTGTCCGGACGTCGGGTCGTCATGACATGCTTGAAAGATCTCCTCCCGAGGGTCGGTCGGGATTACCAGTAACCACGGTGTGTTGTTGTCCCCGAAGTTCTCTTTGTAGAGTACACCTTGTCGAATGGTCGAAGGTCGGCAGTACTCGTGAAAAGACAGGTGGCACGGTACTCCCGCCCCCTTCCAGGTGCTCGATTAATGCGCGCAGCTCAGGATCGTCCCGTTGACGTCGTGCCATGTCGCCGGTGTTCACTGCTCCTAGGAAGCAGTCGTCGTCACCTTCGTCGCTGCTGCCGGAAGGTGCTTTGACAGGGGCCCTGGACAGGCAGTCGGCGTCGCTGTGCTTGCGTCCTGACTTGTAAACCAGAGTCATGTTGAACTCTTGTGGTCGGAAGCTCCATCGAGCGAGGCGTCCTGACGGGTCCTTGAGGTTCGCAAACCAGCAGAGCGAGTGGTGGTCCGTGACCACGCGGAACGGGCTCCCGTACAGGTATGGGCGGAACTTCGTGATTGCCCAGACGACCGCAAGGCATTCTTTCTCAGTCATGCAGTAATTTTTCTCCGCCTCGGACAGTGTCCGACTTGCGTAGGCGATGACTCGCTCGATGCCTTCTTGCACTTGGACCAGTACTGCGCCCAGTCCCGCGTTACTTGCGTCCGCGTGAATCTCGGTTTCCGCATCCTGATCGAAATGTCCAAGCACAGGAGGAGTCTGTAGAGTCGTCGTTTCAGCTCGTCGAATGCCTGCTGCTGCTCCTCGGCCCATTCGAACTTCTCGGCATCCTTCGTGAGGTTTGTGAGCGGTGCGGAAATATTTTTAGCGAAATCCCGAACGAAGCGTCGATAGCAGGCGCAAAGTCCAAGGAATCTTCGCACGGCCTTGTCTGTCGGCGCTGGAAATGCTGCGACGACGCGAGTCTTCTCGGGGTCTGGGCGGACGCCTTTGTTACTAACCACGTGGCCTGGGAACTTCAATTCGTCATAGGCGAACCGGCACTTTGACGGCTTGAGTGTGAGTCCGGTGGTCTGAATGGCTTGGAGAACAGCTCGGAGTCGTCGCAAGTGCTCGTCGAAGTCACTTGAAAACACTACGACGTCGTCAAGGTAGACGAGACAGCTCTGCGCACTTCAACCCTGCCAGTACCGTGTCCATGACACGCTGGAAAGTTGCCGGCGCCATGCATAGGCCGAAATGCATCACCTTGAACTCGAACAGGCCATCCGGCGTGACGAAAGCTGTCTTTTCTCGGTCCCGTTCGTCGACTTCGATCTGCCAGTAGCCGCTCTTCAGGTTCATCGATGAAAAGTATCGAGAGTGGCGCAGCCGGTCTAGCGTGTCATCGATTCGGGGAGTGGATAGACGTCTTTCTTCGTTACCGCGTTCAGCTGCCGGTAGTCCACGCAGAACCTAAGCGTTCAGTCCTTCTTCCTAACCAGCACGACAAGAGAGGCCCACGGACTGCTTGAAGGCTGGATTATGTCGTCGTTCAGCATTTCTTCCACTTGCTGTCGGATGACCTCCCGTTCTTTTATGGAGACTCGGTACGGCGATCGGTGCACAGGGAGCGCGTCGTCCTCGGTGACGATGCGATGCTTCGCAACGGTGGTTTGGCGCACCTTCGACGACGTCGTGAAGCAGTCGCTGTATTCGGCGAAGAGTTCACTCAGCTGCCGTCGTTTCGGGCCTGGAAGCTTGGGGTCAATGTCAAGCTGCGCTGGCGGCGTAATGTCTTGCTGAGGTGGCGATGATTCTTCAGCAATCGCGGCGATTTCGGCAGAGTTCCGAAGTTCCTCGACGTGGCCCACAGCGGCACCTTGTAAGAGGTGTTCCGTTTCTTGTCGAAAGTTTGTCACGAGGACCACGGTGCGCCCATCCTGAAGTTTAGTCACTCCTCTTGCGACGCCTATTCCTCTTCCCAGGAGCAATTGAAGGTTGCCTTCCAGAACAACTTCACCGCAGGTAGCTGCATCGGTCACGACGGGTACGACAACACTTGATCGCGGCGGCAGGTTCACGTGGTCGGCAGCGACTCGGATGGCGACTCACGCTGTTTGGGGTTTCTCTAAGGTGGAACAGGCGTCCGCCGCGTCAATCTGTTTTCACCAAGGTCGATGACGGCGCCATATTCACACAGAAAGTTCATGCCGAGAATGACGTCTCTGGCACACTCTTGTAGAATGACGAATTTCACAGGGCACGTCTCACCGTGGATCTTGACGCGAGCGGTGTATCTCCCGACTGGTGTGATGAGATGCCCCCGGCGGTTCGAATTTGAGGTCCATCCCACGGCGCTGTCACTTTTCGCAGGCGGCGAGAGAGTCTTCCGCATAAGACTGAGTAGTCGGCTCCGGTGTACACGAGTGCCGATGCGTCGAGGCCGTCGATAGAGATGTTTAGGCTATTCTTTACCATTGCAGGAGCGTCGTTTCGGTCTCTGTTGGCGTTTGAGTGGGGGCCCTCCGACGTTCGTGGAGGATCTTGGCGTCGGTCGTCTTCGGCAACTCGACCTCCAGGAGTTGCCGCGCCTAGTTTCCCCGGCGAGGAGTGAGGGTGACAGGCTTTCACGTTGGGGTCGGTGCATCGGCGAAGCTGGACGTCGTGGCGACGGTGACCGTGGACTTTCGGCGGTACGCGGGCTCGGGGGACTGAGGTCGTCGCAGGTACTCGTCGATCTCCCGAGGGCGTTCACCATAACAGGGGCGCGGGTCGTTCGGGTGGAACCCGCGCAGCCCGAGTCGTCGGTATGGGCATCGGCGGTATACATGGTCAGCTTCCCGCAGTGGTAACACAGCGGGCGTCGGTCGGCCGTCCTCCAGACGTCTGTCTTCCACGGCACAGGCTGCTCTGGGCGAACGTGCGCCTGATCTTCTTGTCGTCAGGGGTACTGCGGCGTTGGGGCGTCTCTTCGGGGTGTGCGCCGTGGCTTGGCGGGGAGCTTGCGGCGGGCGTCGGGCCATGGCGGCGTAGCTCAACGTTGATTCCTCCGGTGCCACCATAGTGAAGGGAACCTCTGGTTGAAGCGCCTGATGCACTTCTTCTCGGACAGCTTCGGCTATTGACAGCGAAGCCGGTTGGTTGGGAGCAGGCAGGAGCTTCCTGAGCTCTTCTCGGACGACGTCGCGAATTATCTCGCCAATTTCAGTCAGGCTAGAGCCGTGGTCGAATCCCGATGGCGAGGTGGCAGCTGCGCCGGGATGCCGTTGGTAGTGGGTTGCCCTTGCAAGTATGGCACCCTCCATGTTCGTTGCCTCGGTGACGAATTCTTGAACGGTCGTCGGTGAGTTCCGTACGAGTCCACCGAACATGTCGTCCTTCACGCCGCGCTTCAGAATACGCAGCTTCTTTTCCTCGGTGGCCTGAGGGTTGGCGTGGGAGCTTAGGCGCAGGACGTCTTCTACGAAACTCGTGACGCTCCCATTGCGGGCCCCGGGTCCTGGATTGCAGCAAATCTTCCGCCCTCTTTCTTCGGTGTTGATTGGCGAACGTTCGCATCAGCTCGTTCTTGCAAAGCTCCCATGAAGTCAAGGAAGCTTCGTGGTTTTCGAACCAGCGCCTTGCAGTTCCCTCGAGCGAGAATTAAAGGTTCTGCAGGCGCTGTTCGTTACTCCACCCATTGTGGCGAGCCAGGCGTTCGTACTGGTTGATCCAGTCTTCGACGTCCTCGTAGATCTGGCCGAGGAAGGGAGTAGGCGTCCGCGGAGCGACGGGCAGGACGATGACGGGCGAGGGCAGTCATCGTCGGGATCTTTTCTTCGGCTTCTGCAGCAGGGGTCCGAGTTGCGGGGGTAGGCCTTGGTTACGGCGACTTGACCGGGCCTTGGTCTGATCTTCTAAGAAGGGTAGCCTCCCGGGGCTCAGCACGTCACTAGGCCGGCGTGTTTCTCGGAGGGGTACGGTCCATGGGCATAGAATGAAACTACCCGCACCTCCACCAAAATGTCACGAATGACAACTGATGAGGCGATAATAACTGAAGAAACTAAACGTTTAGTTGGGGGAACTTGTGCCCAAAAATAAAATAGGAACAGAAAGAAAGCAGAGCGTCGCGGGCGTCGAAGTCGGCGCGACAGCAGAGTCGGACTGCAGACTGAGGCGGAACCGCGAGTTCCGCTCAGCTCTTAGCGGAATCCATTACTGTACTTACCACTCAGTGGGGTTCGTGGATCGATCTCGGCGGTAGAACGTCTGGTGCGTAGTGAACATTCGGAGCCTCGATCAGGCGAGAATGTTCTCGGAACTTACGAGAAGGCCATGTTGAAAGAGGAAATAAAAAGGATAGTCCGCTAACTGAATCGAACCTACACCTGCCGCGAGCAGTCAAGCGCGATAACCACTCGGCCACGCACGCGCTTGCTCGCCAACGCGCGTGGCAATATGACCGAACCGACTCCGGCACAGTTTAGCAAGAACTCGAAAGGGCAACGAAGTGCCACTGAGGAAAACATTCTGCTAAAGCTCTGTAAGCATCATGTTGTAGGTCCATGGTTTTGATGAGAAGGGGATAAGTTACGTTGAGTTGCATTTTCAGGTGCAATAAACGTAATAATCATCTGCTAACCGCGGATATTTGTCATGAATGACAACAACGAAGAGGCAGGAGAGAGAAGTAATGAACCAGTGATTCATTGGGGGCGAACATGTGCGGTAAATTAAGAAGAGAAAAAGCAGACGTCTGGGAGAAAGCAGCAGCGAGCGCCGACGGCGGCGGCAGCAAGCGACGGTGCGTCGGCGTAAACTGGCTATCGCGAGACAGAATCACGGAATGAATCGGCAATACGGCGTACGGCTTTTTATCGACTATGCATGTTATCTCAAATATTCGACCTAGAATGTTCGGGAAAGAGCTAGGGAGAGAATGACTAGGACAAGGTTATTTGGCCTCCTTATCGTTTACGCTCGGGGTAAGAGTGTACGCGAATATTCTAGATAGACGGAGAAGCGTATCTTCTCGATAATACACGCCGCATTACTCCCCATTTAAAAGCGCTTCGCCCCGACGCAACCTAAAACAAAACCAAATATTTGTAACCTCAAAGCATGCTCTAGAAAGCGAAAAGACCTCAGTGCTACCGAGCGCAGAACGGCTTGATTCTAACGACGTAAACCATCTCGGGTTGTGGTCGGCGTCGTGATGATGTCTGCATTGCTGCCTGGCACCACTTCGTAGTTGAGCTCCACGACGCCACAGAGTACCTGCTATGGACTGCAGCACCGTTTCAACAGTTTTTCGCTGAAACCGCGGCGACGAATGGGTGTCCCCACCTAGAGCCACTGTATATGGCAGTGTAGATGCTTGAGTAGCGCCACGCTTTTCCCTGTGCAGCCTCTCACAGCGATTGGTCACATACTATACCATAGCAACGAGCCGAGCTGGCTCGGTTTCCATAGCAACCGACAGAGCCGTACATGAATGGATGGATGGATAGATGGGTGATAGAGGCTGTACCGCTTGTAACGGGCATTCGCCATCTAGCCTAAAAAAATGCTTGTCTTCCCAACTTGAATGCCCAAATTTTTTCCCTCTACACCCCTGCAACTATCACCGCGGAGGGGGAAATAACCACTAGTATGATCTTTGAGGGATTGGGCAAACATAAAACGTCTTTTACCACTTTTCATTGAACGGATGGAGACATCAAGGAAACTAAACTAAAAAGGTGCCGCCTGGCCTCGCTCCCAGCGCGGTTGCAATGGCAACCTTCCAGGCCAAAAATCAAGATCACTATCGGCAATTCTGACGTCGTGCATCTAGATATTTTTGCGTCGTCGTCTACTCTGGCAGCTACGCTGCCATATACAGTGGCTCTGTTCACACTCACAGCCTTTCTCCGGGCTGGAAGTGAACATCCCGACGACGAAGGTTGTAGCAGCCAGCGTCGACACGCTGCTTGTCTTGAATCCGGAGTCGGATGAGCTGGCGGACTTTTTCGGCCCGTTGAGCAACCACCTGGGCGTCGTTGCTCCAATCGTCAACTGGCTCGTGGGGCAGCATCACGTCCAGCAAGGTCGTTACTTTACGACCATGCACCAGTGGTCTCTCAAACTGCCGTGTTATAGGCAAACGTGACGTAGGCTAAGACCTCGTCCCACGCCTTGTGCTCCAGATCTACGTACATGGCGATCATGTCGGCGATGGCCTTGTTTAGCCGCTCCGTCAGCCCGTTCGACTGGGGATGGTACGCCCTCGTTCGACGATGGCTGGCGTAGCTGAGGCAGAGGATCTCTTGAGTTAGCTGTGCTACAAACGACGACCCTCGGTCTGTAATCAGTACTTCGGGGCACCGCGCCTGAGGTCGATGGCCTCGACGAAGAGCTTGGCTACTTCCACAACGGTTCCCAACGGGATGCGCCTTTGCGTTGATGATGGGAACGGTTCAAGAAAGTTCATTCCGATCTGCTGGAACGGCGTAGTCGGGGGAGTGATCGGCTGCAGGTGGCCTGCCGGCTTCGTCGGTGGTTTCTAGCGTCGTTGGCATTCGCGGCGCGATCGGACGTAGAAGTGGACTGTCTTCGGGAGATTGGGCCAGTAGTATTTTTCTTGAATCCGTGCGAATGTTCTGCTGTAGCCCAGGCGCCCCGATGTCGGATCGTCATGGCACGCTTGGAAGAGTTCCACTCGAAGACTCGCAGGAATAACTCGCCGCCACATCGAGTTGATGCCGCCGATGTTTTTTTTTTTTGTACAGTACACCTTCTGGAGCAGCGAAGATTCGCAGAAATCGTGCGAAGAAACGTGGAACTTAACTCCCTCGTCCCTCCAGATGCTTGATGAGTGCACGCAGCTCAGGATTGTCTCGCTGAAGTGCTGCCATGTTGTACACGGTCATCGCGCCGACAAAAACATTGTTGTCGTCACTGTCGTCGGTGCGGTCAGACGCCAACTTGACTGGTGCCCTCGACAAACACTTGGCGTCGCTGCGCTTTCGGTCGGACTTGTAGACCACACTTACGTCAAATCCTTAAAGTCGAAGACTCCACCGTGCGACACGTCCTGAGGGATCCTTCAGGTGTGCGAGCCAACAAAGCGAGCGGTGGTCTGTGTCCACCCGAAAGGGAGTTCCGTAGAGGTACAGGCGGAATTTCGCGATGAGCCCAGACCGCGGCAAGATATTCCTTTTTTGTCGTCGAGTAATTTCGTTCCGCATTCGACAACGTCCGACTAGCGTAGGCGATCACGCGCTCTCAAACCTCTTGTCGTTGGACCAGTACCGCGCCGAGTCCTGTATTGCTGGCGTCCATGTGAACTTCTGTTTCGGCTGATTGGTCGAAGTGGCCAAGAATCGGTGGCGACTAGAGTCGTCGCTTTAGCTCGTCGAATGCCTGTTGTTTTTCTTGCCCCTATTTGAAGTTCACGGCGTCTTTCGTGAGGTGCGTGAAGGGCGCAGAAAGCTTGGCGAAATAATAAACGAACCGGCTGTAGTACGCGCAAAGTCACAGGAATCTTCGGACGGCCTTCGTGTTGGTGGCCGGTTAAAATGCCACTACGGCGCGTGTATTTTCAGGGTCAGGACGAACAGCTTCGTTGCTCACAACGTGACCTAAGAACTTCAGTTCGCCGTAGGTGAGCTGGCACGTCGTCGTCTTGAGTGAGTTTGGCGTTCCAGATTCCTTGAAGAACTGCTCGATGGCGCCGCAAGCGCTACCCGAGGTTGGCCGAGACAGCTCTGCCATTTGAGGCCAGCCAGTACGGTGTCCATGACACGATGGAAAGTTGCCGGCGCCGTGCAAAGTCCGAAGGGCATCACCTTGAACTCGTACAGTCAATCGGGCGTTACGAAGCCGGTTTTCTTTCAGTCCCATTCGTAGACTTCGATCTGCCAGGATCCACTCTTTAGGTCGATCGACGAAAAGTACCGGGTGTGGCGCAGCCGGTCCAGTGTGTCGTCATTGCGGGGAGCGGATACACGTCTTTCTTCGCCACCACTTTGGGCCACCGGTAGTCTACGCAAAATCGAAGCGTTCAGTCCTTCTTTTTCACCAGTACGATTGGAGAGGCCGACGGGCTGCTTGACGGCAGGATGATGTCGCCCTTGAGCATTTCTTGCACTTGTTCATGAATGGCCTCTCTTTCCTCTGGGGAGACCTGGTACGGCGGCCGACGCACAGGGAGCTCATCCTCGTTTGTAAAGATTATAATGACTCGCAACTGTTGTCTGGCGCACTTTTGACGTCGTCGCAAAGCAATCGCTGAATTCGGCGAGGAGGTCTCTGAGCTGTCGTCGTTCCGTGGCACTGAGCTTGGGGTTAACGTCGAGCTGTGGCGGCGGCGTACTGTATGATTGAGATGGTGAGGGTTCATCGGAGATCACGGCGATCTCGGCGGCTTTCCGGAGTTCCTCGACGTGGCCTACAGCGGCGCCTTTCGTGATGTGCTGCGCCTCCTGTAGAAAGTCTAGCCACGAGGACCACAGTGCGTTCATTCTACAGCTCTTTTACGCCCCTTACGACGCCTACTCGTCTTCCGGAAGCCGTTGGACGTTGAGTTCACGAAGAACTTCCCCGCAGGCGACTGCATAGGTCACGACGAGCACAAGAACACAGGTCCGCGGTGGCAGGTTCACGTGGTCCGCACTTACTGGACGGCGGCTGGCGTTGTCTTGGTTCCCTCCGGAGGTAAGAGGGGCTTTCGCATGGTCAACCTATTGGCTCCAAGGTCGAGCACAGCACCGTATGCACACAGGAAGTCCATTCCAAGGTTACCTGTCTCGCACAGTCCTGAAGGACGACGAACTTGACTGCGCAAGTCTCCCTGTGAATTTCGACGCGAGCAGTGCACCTCCCGACAGGTGTGATGAGGTGTCCTCCGGCGGTGAGTATTTGCGGGCCATCCCAGGGCAACGTGACTTTCCGAAGGCGGCGAGAGAGCTTCCCATTCAAAATGAAGTAATCTGCTTCGGCGTCCACAAGTGCCGACGCGTCGTGGCCGTCGATGACAACGTTGAGGTTGTTGGGCACTGTTGCAGAATCGTCGTTCCGATGCTAGTCGTCGCTAGAGTTGAGGCCCTCTGACATTCTTATAGGATCTTTCCGACGGTCGTCTTCGCAACTCCACCTCCATGGGTTGCCGGGCTTAGTATCCCCGACGAGGTTAAGAGTACAGGCTCTCTCGGTGGGACTCTATGAATTGGCGACGCCGGACGTGGTCCAGCGTCGCGTGGTCGAGGGTCACTGGGCGGAAACACTCAGCATGCCCAGCTGGCGGTAGGGGCATCGTCGGTAAACGTTGTCGGCCTCTCCCAAATGGTAACGATGCAGGCGTTAGTGGGCCGTTCGCTACACGTCGTTTTTCCTTCGGCGAGGGTCGCTCTGGGCGGACGTGCTGGGCTTGTTATTTGCGTCTAGGGTGCTACGGCGTTGGATTGTCCCGTCGAGATTGCGCCTGGTATCGGCGGGCAGCAGGCAGCGGTCGTCGGGCTACGGCGACGGCGGCGTGCTCAGCGTCGGCTTGTCTTGCGCCACCATGGTGATCGGGACCTCTGGGCGGAGTGTCCGGTGAATTTCTTCGCGGGCAACCTTGGCGATAGAAGGATGCCGGAGGACTGGCCGCAGGCAGCAATTACCGTAGCTCCTCCCGGGCGACATCGTGGATAACCTCACGGATGTCCCGGGTATGGGCGCCAATGTCGTCGCTAAGCAGCGCAGAGGCAACGACGCCTGGATGTCATTTGTAGTAGAAGCCACGTTCTTGGAGGGCAGGCTCCATGTTCATTGCCTCTGTGAAAAACGCTTCGACCGTTGCCGGCGGGTTGCCAATGCTGCCTCAAAAGATGTCGTGCCTCACCCCGTGCATGAGGACAGGCAGCTTCTTGTCGTTTGAGACTTGTGGGTTGGCACGTGCGCTCAGATGCAGAACATCTTCAACGAAGCTGGTGAGGCTTTCGTTGGGGACTTGCGTTCTCTGTTCGAAGATTATCCTGAGCTCTCTCTTTTCGATGCTGACTGTCGAACGTCCGTCGGAGCTCTCCTTTCAGCTGGCCCCATGACGTAATCGTGGTTTCATGATTCTCGAACCAGTGTCGTGTCGTGCCCTCGAGGGTGAAGTAGGCACTCTGCAGGCATTTCTCAGGCGTCCACCCATTGTGCCGGGCCACTCGCTCGTACTGGTTAATCCAGTCCTCGATATCTGCGTAGACGTCGCCGGGGAAGGCCGTCGCTGTACGAGGGGCGACGGGCACGTAGACGACGGGGCCGGCGGCAGGGTCTGCAACGATAGGTTGTTCATCGTCGGCTTCGTCGACTGGTCGGTCTTCTCCGGCAGTAGCCTGGATTCCGGGGGCAAACCTTGAACATGTCGGCTTTCTCGGGTCTCGGTAGTTTCCACGGACGGTCCTCTTGAGCCAGAGACTGGACTTTCGCTGCGAGGCCTCGAAGGGGTACGTGTCATGGGCTGCGTTACCCAGCACCTCCATCAGAGATGTCACGAATTACAAACGAAGACGGAGGAGAAGACAAAATGAACTAAAGATTTAATGGGTGCGAACATTTGCCAGAAACGAAAAGAGAAGAACAGACGTGGAGAGAGAGCAGCGAGCGTCAACGGGTGCAACGGCAGGCGACGGTACGTTGGCGTAACAGCTGGCTATCACGAGAGAGAATTAGTGAAGGAATCGGCAATACGGCTGGCCCACAGCCGTATTGCAGAGCCGTATCTATTATGCTCGCTCATCACGAATATTCGCCCACTCGACCTAGAATGTTCGGGAAAGAGATAGGGCGAGCCTGACTAGGCAAACTCATTCTGGCATTCTTATCTTTTAGGCTCGGGGTAAGAGTGTACGCAAATCTTCTAGATGGTTGGAGAAGCGTATCTTCTCGATCCTGCACGCGACAAGAGGTCTTTTGAAACAGAGTCCGTAATTCAGGTTCACGGCCTGACATTCACATTGCTCACATGCGCGTACTGGAGTTGCATTTGTTAACAATTTTAATGCTCCCACGGCAATAGCGACTTGTGATAATTCATTATATCCCTATCGGCATCCGCATTCTGCAGTCATTCTTTGGGCTTTTATGGAGACTACGTCGCAGAACGATGAATGTCGTATTATAGATCATTTTGCTGAAACCCATGTTGCAGAGAAAACGCACTCGATCTCACAATGCCGTAGAGTTGAGTACGCAGTACTACATTTTCCTAAAGTTCAGTACTAGAGAACTAAGAGCATTTAAAAAAAGATGTATTGATTCACGTGTTTTTTTTGTTTTTTTCACTACGCGTTAACGTTGACCTATATCTGATCATGATACCTCTCAAAGGGGGGGGGGTGCGACGATTTTAAGATTAAACGAATTAGCATTTCGTCATTTTTACATTGTTTATCGTGTCCTGGAGAATAGAAAAACATCTCGATTAGAAAATGTCGCAATTGCAATGCATAATCGCAAAGCAAATGTCGAGCTCTCCCCCCCGCCCCTGCAGCCGCGAGTGGCAGCCGAAGGAACTATGGCGAGAAGCTTGGGTGACCTCGCTCAGCTCTAAGCTGCAGCATAACGCCCGCTAATGTCAGCAGAGAGATGGAGAGGAAGTGTAATCCGAATGAGCACACGGGAAGCTGGCACCCCCAATTACGTCACTTCGGGTGTCACCAGGTGTGACCCTGAAGACTGTGAGTGAGTTGAGGGGTGCCAGAAATGCCAATATTTATCTTTTTTTTACACAACAACTAGGACACGCAGGCGAAATCAGTTCGCTGTTCTTTACTTGAGAAGTGTCAGAGGGCAACTTCCAAAAACATTTGGTCAATGTCCGGAAATCGTTGCACCCCCATCCCCCTTCCCTTTAAACAGTCTGAAAATCTCACTCACAAAGTGGCCCCCTTCCCCGCCTTCCTTTTCTACAAAGTACTCCCTCACTTTTTCTTGGAAAATTGAACGATGGTGACTGAGTGGAAGGGTTCACCGAACGATTGGCGGGGTAGATAAGGAAACAATAAGCTCAAGAAAAAAATCGAGTCACCTAAAACTGGCATTTCAATGAAGACCACATGGTTTCTGGCCCAATTAACGGTTGGCGTTGTAGTACAGGTGGGTGGTTGTCCCAGAAAGATAAGCCCGAAACGCGCAGTCACGTGCTGCAAAGCTGGTGCGCTATTGGTATGTAAGGTACGCAACTTCTCCTCCAAAACAGTCAAGCAAAAATATTAAATGTCCCTGGAATGCGCATTCCTGGCATGTGAATGATCGAGACAGCCGTGCTCTTATGGTGAATTCCAGTGGTAGATCCGGATTGGTTTCCGAAATCTGCCAGGGAGCGGAAAACCCGCTCCGTAACACTCGGTCCAAATCGACGAGCGGAAGATGGAGTCGCATTTTTGAAGCGACCCGCCGGGAAACTTGTTCATGCAGGACACTTCAGAAATCGTGAGGCGACACAACTCCGAGATAAGTTTTGCGACAATCCGCCTCCGTTCGTATTTTTTTCTTTCTTTTTAATTCCAAATCAATTAAAACCGACGTCATCACATTGAAGCGCACCAAAACGGCACCTTAAATCCTTTCTTCAAGTGAAGCCAGCTTCCAGCTATGAAACTGCGCGAAAAGCCTAGACAACGGCTTCTAGTTTCCCCGATCCCAAAGGAGCAGAGTAAAGCTGATGGATTTTGCCTTCGGTCCCATTGGCTGGCGCGCGTCGACGAGGCTCCCATTGGCCGCTGCGCGCGTCAGTTTCAACGACTGCCGCCCCATGGCGCTGCGTGTCCGTGCCGTGAGCGCGCCTGTAACACGAAGCGTCCAAGGTCACAGCTGCGAGGAGAGCTGGGAGAGCGCTCGCACGGCCAACGTAAATACTCCGCGAACGAAACATGGGAGTGGAAGAACGGCACGAATGCTTTCGCATTCACAACTCATAAGAAGTGCTTAAATGTACCTCAAGCTTTTTTTTTTATTGCGGGGTGAATGGTTTTTTTTCATCAAAGTTCGCTCGTGTCCTTCACGGGGCTCTTGAGCATGCTCATCACGTGGGTCTGGAGAGGCACTTATAGGCTCTGTTGGGTGTCGGTCACTCGCTCAAGGACTCCGCTGCTCTTCAAGTCGCGATAACGGGAAAGGGAAGGGCCGTGTTCCAAATCATACCCAAACAAATCGGAGTTACCCCGGCGGATCGTGTCACGTGATAACACAGATAGAACGACGCTGGACGCGGGTAAGTTTTGGAACGCGAAAGTACAAAACACTTACCCTGGAGTAAGATCTAGTAAATGTTGGAACCTAGCCAAGGATACGAGGGCCCTGCAGAGCAGATGGACAGCACTGGCAGGTGGCGTTTGACGTCTAGTCAGACGAGCACCGAGGTCTATGAAAAGAGGAGGAAGTGAGGAAAAACGTCGTGATGTTTGCTTGGTGGTGTTCAAACAGAGATCGGGCTGCCGGACGTCAACCTCTTCAACTTCCACTACTTTTGACGGAGTTGTCGCCTCACAATTTCTGAAGCGCGCTGTTTGAACAGCCCTGGAGACAGTCTGTTGTTCTAAATGGCCGCTGCTTGAACTTGCATGAGCTTGAACTTGACGAGCTGAATAAAATCTCCGACGACCAATAAATAATGTTGCTGTCCACCAGCAAAAGAAGCACCCGACACAGGTCGAGCGCGGAACCACTGAGTCGATGTCACAAACAGACAGGAATAAAATGTCCGCATTCCCAACCTCGGAGGTGAGGCACGCAGTGATTGCCAGCGGCAGAGCTCAGACGGCTGCCTAGAGATTAATAAACACACAGAGGTAGCAAACCATCACTTGCATGGTCGTTGTCTAGTCTGTTTTTGCTTTATTGCACAAGACGATACCGGCGACATGCAATGTACAAAGGTAAACAATCAGTTGCGGCAAAATGAACACGCCAGACCTTGCGTCCGCTTCCTTTTTTCAAATTGTGTCATGCTCTTTCTCGTTCTTCCTCTCGGGATCGCAGATGTCAGTGCTAACGATTTGCGAGGATCCAGTCCCGCCTCCGCACCGCCTGAACCATCCGAGGTGGCGACGTGCGTACGCAATGCACACACCACACACGCTGCCCGCTACCATCCTCATAGAACACCGACTCACCGGACGGAACCAGACATGCTCGGCCCGCGATGAGCATGCGCAGTTATGCGCTGCTGTCGACTTCAGGGAGATCGCCCGAAGTTGACGGAGTGGTTGCGTCGCGGTCAGAAGCGCTCCACGGAGCTTGCGTCGCCACACATCTGCAAACGGAACATGTCCAACTTGATCCCGATTTGCGAGTGTAATATGCGCGCTCCGAAAGGGGCGCTTCTGAGCGCTCCAAATCAGCGAGCGGAATTCATTATTAGAAAACGGTCCAAAAAGGGAATGCTCTCAGGACCATTGGTGTACTAATTGACATTTGTCTTTCTTATGAAGAGAATATTTCACTTTCCGTGTCATTCGGATCCATTTACCGGTTTTCTTTCTTTTTTTCTTATGTATTTTTTTATTATTTTTGGTATTTTGACTTCGCAACTGCAAGCGTTTTTTCCTTTAGCTCTTGTGCATGATTACACGTTAAAACTAGACTGTGTTTCTTTGTCGTTCCAGCTGTAAATAATATTACAACGGCACCCGAATTATCGGTTACTGGAGCGTTTTAGCTTAGCGTGTACGCTGCTGATTACGGACCCTGAGGTCACATGCGCAACCATTCTTCAAAATGCCAGCACGAGCTCCCACTAGCAGCAGCGATGTCTTTCATTCATGCCGAAGTAATCACCAGCATAAAGTTGGCATTTAATATTGCAGTACAAATATGTTTTCTGGTGTTCTATCATACTCAAAACCAGTTCAGAGTGGAACCGCCTTGATCAATTGTCTACTTGTTTTTAGGACTGTCACATAAGAATTTTGTTCTATTCGCGCACTTCGTTGATATGTAGCACCGGTGCTATTTGAACGTTTCACGTTAATTTACAAATTTTGTGATAACACATTTTACCCGTCTTTATGTCAGCCGAGCTCATAGTAATAATTACAGACTCCAATTTTCGGGTCATCAATCGTTCAATCAGTCTTTCTTCAATACTTGATCAAACAAACTTTCAGCCTTTTCACTCTGGTGAAGAAGGAAGAGCAGCGAAGCTGTACTATGGTCAGACGTCCTCAACGACGACTTCTTGGACAACCTCGAAGACGACGCCTAGAGGGCGACACCTAGGGCGATCTGAGGGACGACATCTAGACGACCTCAACGACGACGCCTAGGACGACCTCAGGGACGACGTCTGGGAAGACCTAAAGTGCGACGTCTAGAACGCCCTCAAGGACGACTTCTAGGACGATTTCGAAGTCAACGTCTAAGAGAACCTCCAAAACGACCTCTAAGACTACCGCGTGGACGACCTCGCGGACGACGTCTAGGACGGCGTCAGGGAGGGCTTCTAGGACAGCATCGAGGACAACCTCAAGGACGACTTCAAGGACGACGCCTAGGACGACCTTAAGGACGATTTCTAGGACGACCATGGGGACGACATCTAGGACGACGCCTAGAGAAATTCAGCCTTTCCACTCTGGTGAAAACTAGAGTGGAAAGGCCAGAAGGTTGCCGCCATCTTTGAGCAAGGCCGGCAAGCGGGTTGGTCTGGCTGTCGCCGTCACTCATAGATGGCAGTAGCTGTCCAGAATTTTGTGTCGACATTTGTTTGCGGGGGACACGATCCTGGGAAAACTAGCCCTTAACAGCTCCGCTGAAAAAATACAATGTGCAGCAAAGTGGATCTAAATTATGAGACGCCCAAGGTCGAGTTCGGGGTGAACGTGTCCATCGCTATTTTGTATATTGCTAGTCTAACTAGGCTTTAAAATATTTGATATGAATACACGCTTCAGCTTTTACATGTTCTACGTTTTCTGTTTTAAGACTTCCAACACAAAAAGTACGTCTATTCAATTCGATAAAAAGTATATCCATAAAAGCATAAAGACCTGTAATTGAAATATATATTTTAACATGCTTATTGGCATGGATATGAATAAGAATATAAAAACAAATTTGGTACCTCATGCGCATAACTTTATACTAAATAAGCTCGTTATCAGTTTTATTCAATATCGATAGATGTTGTAGCGACTTCAAGCTATAGTTTTCTGTCTCAACGAACACTTTATAAGGTATGTTGACTCACGCGGTTAAAAAGTAGATTAAATATAGCCGCTTGAATTTCATTCAAGTTTTTAAACGCATTCGGCCTATGTAAAGTGTCTGAAAAAACTATTGGTAATGGTTAGAAATAAAGAGATAGGAAATTGATCGAATAGAAAGCCGGAAAAGTCACTATGTCGCACAAATTGCAATATACGTACAAAAAAAATCACAAATGAAGCTACTGCTCGATGCAAAGGAGATTCTCGATTCACCGAAATTCACGTAGGATTCCGTGTTTTCAGAGCTTGAAATTCGAACGGTGTTTTTCGGAGATTATTTTTCGCTTGAAATTCGGGATTTATCTCAGTTTATTTTGGTTAGATTCCCAATCCTTCGGAATTCGAAGTTTAATTTTACAATGTTCATATTAAAAAAAATGGTTAGAACAAAACATACCATATATTAAAAAACAAAAAACGGTATCAAAATATGTTCATGCCGCCGCATTTGTCATTCGCGCCCTTAAAATTAGCAGTTCGAACTAACTGCCCCACGACAAAACTTGAAAACAAGTGTTACTTCAATCAACGTGTACTTTGAAATAGCCAAACACGCATAAAACCTTCAGCTGCCTTCCCCGTCCAATGAAATCTACAGATCTACATCTTTCACAATTACAAAAGCACAGCTCATCCTCCTCTAAGAAACACAACTGTATTCATTTTCACCTAAAAAAAAAAGAACTTTTGTTCAATGTTCATAAGCCGCGCGAAGTAGTTCTTACGAGATTTGGTTGTCAGAGGCAGAAGCGATGATTTTGGCGTGTGAAACCTGTACGTCTTGATAAGCTAACATACATCTATAATCTAAAATGCACCTACATATATCTCAATTCTCAGCATAGAGAGGGAACTTAGTAATGCTCCTCGAGAAGTTGTACATTTTTTTAGAGCGCAGCTCTTCGGTGCCCGTTTCCGGGATGAGTGGCGTCGGCGTCGCCGTCGGCATCGACCTAACCGCGCTAACCTTAGCCGGAAAATGGATATCACGTGATCTCAACACCAATTCAATTCCCGCTAAATTTAGTGAGGAAATTCAGATTCTCCGATAGAATAAGCGGACTAATTCCGTTCCTTTGTTAGTATTAGCGGGAAAATCGACGTCACGTGATCATAACGCCAATTTGATTCCCCGCCAAATATAGCGGAGAATTAAATAGGCGGAGAGACTGAAAGTGCTCATAGGTGACGTGACACCAGGTAATGTGACGTTATTTCCCCCTCCTAATTTGGCGGTGAAGCTGAATTAGAGGAGGAGGGGAGAGGAGGGGATGGAGGAGGAGGAGGAGGCATAGGAGACGAGGAGGAAGAAGGAGAGGGTACGGGGAGGGGAGGGGTACACCTCCCTCCTCCTCCTCATGAGCTGCGCTCAAATTTCGCTTTACAGAGATTTGTAAACGTCTAATTTTTTTTGCTACAGTTCTTGAAGGGGAAAACGTCCTATAGTATGTTCCAAAGAGTAAAGCGGAACAGTGGCTTTTCTCGTCGTTCAAAGTACATTGGCCCATTGCACTGAACGATCCTCAACAATATAAATGGGTAACTTCATTTTGTCAAAATTCCAAAATTAAAATAAAACGGAATTGCGGTTTACTTAGAACCACGGTTGTGTGCTTTGACAAATTTAATTAGTAAAATACCGTTTTTACTTTTCTATCATTAGTTCGAAATTTATTGTTTTTTTTTATAAATCCGAATTGCCAAAACTTTTCCCGGCAAGTGCTTTTCGGAGTGAATCGGATTTATTCGAAAACACAGAACACTAGGTATAACCAATACCAGCCACCCATACAGGCATCCTGTGCGAGATGACATGCGTTTGCTGGAAGTGCTTTTCTGGTCGTCTTGGCAATGCCTCGAAAGAAAAATAAAAGCGCGCTGAAGGAGACTTTGCTGAACAGATGCTGCGGTCTATTGAGACTCAACCTGTTCGTAGTAGCAATGAGACGCCGGAAAAACAGAACGACATTTGGCTAGGGACAGAGAAGCAAGCTGCGACCGTTGCGCTAAGGGTTGAGTGAGGGAACAATGTTTGTCTTCATTTAATTCGTTAAATACTATCTTCATGTGGAAAAAAAATTAAACAACGACGAATAACGGATTTTGACATTCCCTACAGCAAAACACCGCTGAAACAGCCCCGTTTCTTATGTTAGATACGCTCAATGCCGTACCTCTAAACCCCGTAAAAAAAGATCAAAACTTTTTTTTTTTTTTTTTGGCGAGGGAGCTATAATGTTTTGCTTCGGAGTAACCACACATGAGTAATTTCGTTGCTTACAGTCAGATCTACAAGTTATCTAAAACTTGAGCTTAAATTGCAGGAAATGGCATTCCGCCCTGCAGGAGTAAACAGCCCTGATTACGCAAGGAAATCGCGGGTAGGGAATGATGCGTGCGCAAACGCCAAATAAGGGACGGCGTATTGCGTTGGCACGCAGCGCTGAGGATTTTGCGTCGAGGACTTGCGGGAAGCTCTCGAGAAACCTCGAAACCAACGAAAGAAACCAGTTTCAATATGGCGGTTACCTCGACTGCCGCAACATGGGCGACATGTCTAAAGAGTTCAAATTTATCTAGACTTAAGTGGTGTTCAGCTCGGCAGTTCTTTCCTGGACCTACCAAACTCGAGCCAGGGTTTTATAACGCGAATGTTTGAGATCCACTAATGCTCCTTCCCTGGAAACCGCGAGCTCCCATTGCCCGAGGCGCGGGCGATAATTAAAAACTGATCCCATGGGAACGTTTGCGAAACACAAAATAACTCGTTTGCCGTAACAGTTGCTTTCGAGTTCCGATCGTGACGACAGATTGGCGTAGCACCACAGATAACCTACGCACCACATTGCAGAAGTCGCCTAACTAGATGAACTGCGGCATTACTCGACACCTTCTATACTTTGTTTCACAATAAGTGTCACCTAGTGCGAGTGCGAGGATCTGAAAGAACGTGCTTCTGGCTTTCAACGTCCCTTCCGCGCAGGCGTCCTTGAGCAGTGCAAGCATCGTTTGGGGCAATGTGCGTGTTCTTGCGGCTTCTGCTTGGATTGCACGAAAAGAAAAATAAAAGCTCTAGGCCAGATTTTGGAAAGTAAAAAGAAATGACGGTGATGCTTGTAGTGCAACGATGGCTCCCAACGCGCACAAGAACAGGTTTACAGCGAGCACACGGATGCGTTCGCGATGCCCGGCGACTGTTTCCGACGGAAATAATGCTTGTCGAAAAGCACAGTGCAGTGGCTGTGTGACCTGCATTGCGAAGAGAGATGGTGACCATGATGACCATCCAGCAGCAGGTACTAATCCCACTGAGATATTTTGTAACCGGGAGCTACTAGGGCATGGTCGCTACTAGGGATGCCGCGAACTTTTTCTAACCGAAGTTTCGATGATCGAATCAAGCGGTTCGAAAGGTTCGAAAGATTTCGAATTTTCGAACTTTCTTTATCGAAAAATTCGACGCAAGTCGAATTTTTGATTTTGTTAAACGAAGAAGTTCGACGCTTTTCGAACCGTCGAACTTATTACGCTAGAAAATTCGATCCTTTTCGAACTTTCGAACTTATTACGCTGCAAAATTCTATGCTTGTCGAACTGTCGAACTTGATAAACCAAAAAAAATGCCGATGATTTTCGAACTTTCGACCTTCTTGCATTAAAAAGTTCGAAGCTTTTCGAACTTTCGACCTTCCTACGCCGAGAATTTGATAATTTTCGAACTTTCGAACATATTTATCAAGAGAATTCGAAAAGTTTCGAACTTTCGAATCCTGAAAAATCAAAGAACTTTTAGGGCAAAAGTTTGACGTTTGCCGAACTTCGAAAGACCGGCGGACGGTTTCATTTGAATTCGAGTCGTGAGGTACATTCGTAATTTTTGTTCTCGAATTTTTTACATGCGGTGCTGCATTCCTTACGAAAGACAATGCCGTTTATTACAATGTTCTGGCACGCTCAGTTTTAAAGAAATAAATTCCCGAATGGGCGAGGAAGGACGACGGGTTTTTGACGATTGTCGTTTGTGCCATATATGAAGCGCGCTAAAGCCGAAGCTATTTACGATAGAGATGTTAAACTTTTTAAGAATGATCTATGTATAGCCTAGGTAAGTTTCGTCTTAAGATGTGATTCTTGTTATTCATGATGAGTTTCGAAGAAATGTCCAAACATGCATCTATGGACAATTATGCCCTAAACTTGGTTTTTTTTTCGTCTAAGTTGTTTGAGGTATCGCATTTAAATTAACACCACAGACAGTACATATAATTGCCATCTGCAGAATACAAAATAATGTAGTTATTGTTTTTTTCACGTTGGGGAATAAATTAACTCATGGGGGAAGATTTCTAATATTAATCAAGTTAAGCACGTCATTAAAAAAAACTTTTTTTTTGCTTCACGTTTCTGGGATGTGTTTCTTTTAGCCTGTACACATTTTGGTAGGAGAAACTTGTTTCGAAGTTCTGAGCTTCTGAATATGCAAGAATACAACACCTCCGGCGAAATCTTTATAGTTTCTTTTTTTTTCAGCTTGTTATCCCCGCATTTATTTTTATGTTTATTTTTCTTTTACCAATGGCACAGTTATTTAGGTCGAAAAGACATAGCTTCGAACTTCCGAACCTCTAAGCATGTGACAAGTAGTGTCTTCTGACAACGAGTTTCCGACAATGAACATCTACTACGCGATCTTTTATGCAGTGAAGAGCGACAGTAGCTACATATACATAAACAATTTCAGATTAAAATAAGCTCGACCACGTCCTCTTTCCTCGTATTGTCTTCTTTAACAGTCCGAAATATCTGGAAGGTGGGGAAGGGGGCTAGAGCACCCCCCCCCCTCCCCCATATCCCCGTTTTTCCTCTTCCGACGCCACTTGTATGGTAGAACGCTCCTCGACCTCGAGTTGTGTCGGCTTCTGTGCTTTTTGCGGGGCGTTTCCTCCGTCCCGGAAAATAAACCTCCAGGACAATTACAAACTCAACTTTCTATATGCCAGCGTCACTCGGGCGGCATTCGATCGGATTACTACCAGCGTGCAAGGGGTGGGGAGGTAGTTTGCCAGGTCGCTTCAAGGTTTTTCTGAGCCTCAACCTCCTGCCCGCCCCTGGCGTTTCGAACTGGATGAGTATCGTAAAACAGTGCGTTCGTGCGATCACTACTGCGCTATGCACGTTAAAGACAACTCTGGGCTGGCGGTCAAAATTACTGATCTATGGTCACACGTCACTCTGCACTGGCAAATATTCCAGCACATCCGAGACACTCGTCGTCTCATTTAATTGCCTGACCAACTTAGCGCAATCTAAATATAACACCCGAACTTTTCTAAACCTGATTTCGTGAAAACCAGTGAGTCGTGAAAACGTTATTTCAAACTGAAACTGTGGAGGAACATAAAAACCGGACATCAAACTTTAAAAACTTCAACTAAAAAAAAAAATCTTCAAAGCTTTTTTTTTTAATTAGCTTAAAAAGAGAATCGAAACCTTCGAACTTTATGCAGAAAGAAATTCAAAATCTTCGAAGTTTTCGAACTTTATGTCTATAAAAATTCGAAGCGTTCGATTTTTCGAATTTTAAGTTCAAAGAATTTCGAAATCTTCGAAGTTTTCGAACTTCAGATCCCAAGAAATTCAAATTTTTCGAATATCTCAAATTTGTAAATTAGGAAAGTTCGATATCTTCAAATTTATCGAACCTCAAGTAAAAAAATATTCGAACCCGAAATTTTAGAAACCGTGAAAGCTTCGAACTTTTTCGAATTCAAAACTGAACTGTGCTCGAAAGTTGCAAATTTTTCGATTTCGAACCTCGGTCGGTACGAAAATATCGAAATTTTTCGAATGCGAACCTCAGTTTGCTTCGAAAATATTGAAACCTTTCGAAATCGAACCTAGGGTGGTTCGCGGCATCCCTAGTCGCTACCGATGAGCACATCGCTAATGCCCAGTTGACGGTAAGCAGAGGCGTGAGGGTCATCGCGATTGTCATTGTCAACCGGCTGTAAAGAGGCGGCTGTGTCGACTTCCCCGAACCAAGGCAGCCAATGCAGCCACCACGGCAAGCTCACCAACGTCGTAGGGTGCACTTCGTTGGTCTAAAGGAGACCGTCACTATTATGCAGGACTCCTACCTTTTGCCGCAAATACCTGATAGTCCTTATCATCATGGCAATAAGTTGACGCGAAAATTTCAGTGTTTATAGCGATTCGTGCGTTAGTGCACCCTTAGCACCTATTCCTACTGTTTCCCTCTATTTTTGTACTTCGTAACTACTGTCATTTACGAAATACCGTCTGAATGGCTAGTGGATAGCATTTTATTATGTTAATTAGACTTTCTAGCTTTTTACGCCAAGCTTTTGTCGTTGCATGCCAGTCATCCGGCAGTCTAATGAAAGGCTAGGCAGCTGTGCAAACAGGTGGGTCCTAAAATTAGTGGTTAGTTATTTAGACAGCAGGAGTTCAGTCTTCCAGAGTATGGCGACATTGTTACCCACTATAGACGAGAAATTAAGCTAATGAAGTGCAACTTCAGGCTTGGAGTTTTTAACTTGCATCAGGAGGTAGTAATACACGACTGCACGCCGGTGAGATGCTCACTCAGATATAAACGAAAAGGAGCGAGGATTAAACCCAATATTCCCTGTAGGCTCCACAATACTTAGAAAGTATTGTAAACTGAACCGGCGACTTTGTCGACGGGAATGAGTGTAATCAGTCATTCTTGTGGGTGGTTCTTAATTCCTTGACAGAGGAAACACAAATATACATCTTGATCCTACTTTCAACATTCGTATGCTTTATGTGAAGGTTACGACAACAGTTAAGTGGATTGACACTTCAAAACTGACAATAGCTAATTAAAATTAAAGAGTTGCATGAACTGACTTTTTGTCATGTGTGATGCAGAGCAGTCACGAAATGTTCCCGCAGGGGGCGCCTGCACCTTGCGTGCTAGGTGCTTGGTGAGTAGCGTCACCACGGACCCCAGCCACGTGGGCCACCATACCCGCACGCAGGGGGCACCTACTTCAGTAGGTGCTTGGTGAGTGGCGTCACTACGAACCCCGAGCCATGTGGGTTCGCCCACCCACGTCTGGCTGTCCGTGGCGTAACCCGTGTCCGGGGAAAAGGGGACCCTGGTGGTTGAGCTGAGCCCGGGGTTTGTTTGGACCCTTCGGGGCCCCCGGGCGAGGCAATACACCGCTTCGGCCCCTGCTTCTCGTAGACGGGTGTCCTGGCTTGGCCCGACCAGGATGATTCAGTCAGTCGCCTCTTCTACCGTCTTCTTCCTTCTTTCACTTTTCCTCCCACCTCTTTCTCTTTTCTTCTACACTCTCTTCCTTCCTTTTTCACCCTCTTAGGCGGCAAGGGCCAACCTTGAGTGGAAACAGGTCCTGTCCCTGCAACCACACTAGGGTATAGTGCCCGGGCAGCACTGGTAGAGTAATTGTGTCAGCCAAGCCCATCTTGCTATGGCACATTACCTACCCCCTTGTTGGGCTCCGTGGTGGGCGGTGCACCCGGGCACTGAACTTCCCTTCCCATCTATATGGGTTCTAAACAAAAAACACTGATCGGGCCCTGAAAAGGGTCCGCACCGAAGTCCTTGACATTCCAACTAAGACCCCTGATCTTTTCAAATTCTCAAAGTTTCTTGTTTTGCACTCCGAAAATGAAAAGCCACTGGGCAAACTGTCCCCCTTCCTTGTAGCCAAGGTACTAGAAGGCGTTGTTGGAAAGAACTTTCATGCAAAGAGAATGGCATCCGGAGACCTCCTTGTAGAGATCAGTACGAAACAGCAAAGTGATGCCCTCTTGGCTCTCAACTCTGTTTCGAACTACGAAGTCACTGTTACTCCGCATCGCAAATTGAATACTGTCCAAGGGGTTATTTCCGAGGACGACCTGCTAGACACATCGGACGCAGAGCTGGTGGAGGGCCTCTCCAGCCAAGGAGTTGTCGCTGCGCGACGAATCAATATTCGTCGTGATGGCAACGAACGAAAATCGAAGCACATCATCCTAACCTTTGACAGCACCACTCTCCCTGCGACTGTAAAGGCAGGCTAACTCCAGTGCAAAGTCCGACCCTACGTGCCGAACCCCCAACGGTGCTTCAAGTGCCAGCGGTTCGGCCATGGGTCACGTAGCTGTCGGGGGGCCGACAGATGTGCTAAGTTCTCAAGCAAAGAACATGTTGCCGACAACTGTGACAATGAGCCAAAATGTGCGAACTGCGAAGGTAACCACCCTTCATACTCGCGTTCCTGTCCTCTCTGGAAACAAGAAAAAGAAATACTGACGCTGAAAGCCAAAGAAAACATACCTTACGTAGAAGCAAAGAAACGGTTTTCTTTCTTATCGAAGGGTGGATATGCCGAGGTCGTGCGCAGGGGACCGGCACGACCAGTGACGGCATCGACGGGAACCCAGACGTCTCCGGATGATCTGCGGTTCTCGTTTAAGTCCCCTCCTAAACCCACAGGGACGGTGCCAGTGGCACCGGGTCCCAAGCCCAGGGTGGATGCTGGCTCACTAGCATCCACTTCAGAGCAGGGGAAGGCCCCCTGGTCGGGGCCGGCCACCCCGCACCTCTGGTCCGAATAGGCCTGGTGAGCCGTCACGGCAGTCGACCCCCCAGGGGCGGCCGTCGGCGACGCATGAGGAGCCCATGGACGAGAGTGGGCGCAGATCCGACGAAGAGGCTCCCTCCTCAGGATCGGTGTTTTCTTTCTCTGCCTCCAGTGACTCCACTGGGAGGCAGGCAGATACGTCGAAAAAGAAAAACGCTCCACGTGTAAAAATTGATTTTAAACCATAGTGATGTCATCTTATGTTTCGCTCTGTTTTTTAGTTTATTTTTTATTTTTACCTTTTTATTGCTATGAGTAAACATATGGGTGTCATGCAATGGAACTGTCGCGGCCTTCTTCGTAATATTGATGACGTGAACATGTTTCTTGATGAGCTCCGTCCCGTGGCACTCTGTTTACAGGAAACTCATCTCAATGACAATCATACACAGATCTTACGTCGTCACCAAGTTTTTAAGGAAGGATCGCCTTTCCCCCACTCCTTCCGGTGGTGTTGCAGTAGTAGTGCAGAGTGGGGTGGTGTGTGCTCAAGTACCTCTTCAAACACCACTTGAGGCAGTGGCAGTTCGTGTCCTCTTTGATCGCCTCATCACCATTGTATCGCTCTACCTTCCACCTAACAGTCCATTGCATCTCCATGAACTCCAAGGCCTCGTAGATCAGCTTCCCAAACCTTTTTTAATCTTAGGTGATTTTAATGCCCACCATCCTTTGTGGGGAAGCTCTCGTCAAGATTCCCGCGGTGGAGTTATTGAACGGCTCCTGTCGCTATCTGGACTCTGTCTTTTGAATAAGAGAGAATCAACCTTTTTTAGCTCTGCTCATAACACATTCACATCAATAGATCTTTCCATATCATCACCATCTTTACTTCCATGTTTTTCGTGGAAGGTTTTAAATAATCCTTTTGGAAGCGATCACTTCCCCATAATTTTAGAAACAGTTATATCTCTTCCTTCGCTTTCGACCCGCCTTCCAAGGTGGAAGTTTGAGAAGGCCGACTGGGCTCTGTTTGGTTCAGAAGCTGTGTTTGACCCTTCTTTATTTACTAGTATGTCTGCAGAGGAGGCGACAACTTATGTCACTGAATGTTTAATTAATGCTGCTGCATCGTCTATCCCACAAACCTCTGGTAAGCTCCACAGGAGATGCAAACCCTGGTGGAACGATGAGTGTACAGCCACTCGAAAGAAACAAAATAGGTCTTGGGGAATCTTCCGCCGATATCCGACGCCTCTTAACCTGATGGAATTTTAAAAAAGCAGAGCCAAGGCTCGATGGACGAGAAAACAAGCCAAAAAGACATCGTGGGTTAAATATATTTCAGCCCTAAATAGCTTTGTACCGTTGAAAGAAGTGTGGGACCGCCTGCGGAAGGTCAGAGGAGATTACCAATCCTTTCGAACTCCTCTCTTTTCCTCCTCCTCTGTATCACTCAAAGATCAAGCAAACATCCTTGGCGAACATTTTCAGCTTATCAATGGTTGCTCAAATTTCAGCGCAAAGTTTAAGAAATTCCAGTCTATTGCTGAAAAGCAGTCAATCTCCATGTTAGGGTCTGCCACTGTTTCATACAACAAACCATTCACTATGGGTGAACTCAAAGTAGCACTTGCTACAAAAAGCAGGCTGCACCAGGCCCAGATAAAATTCATTATGAAATGCTTAGACACCTGTCCACTGAATCACTTTGCCATTTGCTGACGTTTTTTAATCACCTATGGAAACAAGCTGCGTTCCCTCAGTGCTGGAAATGTGCTCATGTTATACCTCTCTTGAAACATGAAAAAGATCCCTCCATCCCCACAAGCTACCGCCCCATCGCACTCACTAGTTGCCTGGGGAAGACATATGAAAGGCTCATTAATCGGCGTCTTCTTTATATTTTGGAGGCTGAGAACTTTTTTGATGTTAACCAGTGTGGATTTCGAGAGGGACGATCAACCACAGATCACTTGGTTCGTTTAGAAACCCTTATTCGTGAGGCATTTGTGCACCGACAACATTGTGTTTCGGTATTTTTTGATATGCATAAAGCATATGATACCGCATGGAGGTATGGAATCCTTCGAGATCTGTACAACTGCGGTGTGCGTGGTCGATTGCTTCAGTGCATACAAAACTTTCTAACTGAACGAACCTTTCAGGTTCGCTTAGGTGGCACACTGTCAGATCTCTTTTGCCAAGAAAATGGGGTCCCTCAAGGAGGTGGTTTAAGCGTTACCCTTTTTGCTGTTAAAATCAACAGTCTTGCAAGGGTGATACCGCCATCGGTATCTTATTCTCTTTATGTAGACGACGTGCAGATCTCCTTCTCTTCATGTAACCTCTCCAGTTGTGAACGGCAACTACAACTCACTATCAACAGGATGAGCAAATGGGCGGATGAAAACGGTTTCAAGTTTTCTCCCGAAAAAACTGTTTGTGTTCCCTTTTCTTTGCGCCGGGGATTGTCTTTGGACCCCACTTTGCATCTCAATAACATAGACATATCTGTTCAACAGGAACACAAATTTCTCGGTGTAATCTTTGACAGGAAGCTTACTTTTGTGCCACATTTGAAGGTGTTGAAACGCAAATGCTTAAGTTCTTTAAATGTTCTCAAGGTGTTGTCCCACATTTCATGGGGATCGGACAGGCGATGCCTCTTACGCCTATACAACTCCCTAGTCCGGTCTCGCCTTGACTACGGTGCAGTCGTGTATGATTCGGCACGATCCTCTACTTTGAAGATGCTAGATCCCGTTCACCACTTAGTGCTCAGACTTGCATCCGGTGCATTTCGCACATCACCTGTGTTAAGCCTATATGCCGATACTCATCAGATGTCGCTTGAGAAGCGCAGACAGTACCTGAGTCTTTGTTATGCTTATCGGGTCTATTCTAATCCACAACACCCAGTTTACAGTGCCATTCATACCTGTCGTTTCTCTCGACTTTTTGAAAACAAGCCGAGCATTGTACGGCCACTCAACTTTCGCATTCAAAATTTCAGTGCTTCCCTTCATGTCCCACTTCATGATGTTGCCGTGCTAAATTACAGGGACAGAGTTGCTCCTTGGGACGAAGTCCCAATCGTTTGCGACTGGACACTTACGAAATACAGTAAGCGGGTTACCTCCCCACAAGTTCTCCAGCAGGAGTTCCTTTCATTGCAGGAGACATATAGAGGTTACACTGAATTCTATACCGATGGGTCGAAATCCTCGTCTTTTGTTGGCTGCGCAGTATATTCTGGTTCCTTCATGAAATCTCTTCAACTTAACTGTGTGGCAAGCATCTTTTCTGCAGAACTTTATGGCATTTTACTATCTGTTGATCACATACTAAAAAACAATATAAGGAAAGCTATTCTCTTTGTTGATTCTCAAAGCGCATTACTGGCTGTGTCCTCACTGCTCCCTACAAAGAATCTTCTTACTCTGCATGTACGAGGTAAATTATATGGAGCCCTCCAACTCGGACATGACATAAAATTTTGTTGGGTACCGAGTCATGTCGGGATCCCAGGGAATGAGAAAGCCGATAGATTGGCTGCATCTGCCAAGGATTTAGTAGCAACTTGTGGATTACCTCATCAAGATTTGAAACCGTTTTTGAAGAAATCACTCTTGATGTCATGGCAGTTGGAGTGGGACAGAGAGTATGACAATAAGCTTCATGTCATCAAGCCCATTTTGGCCCTGTGGGAGAGCTCGTTTCACAGGGAACGGCGTGTAGAGGTTCTGCTCTGCCGCCTAAGAATTGGCCACACACGCTTGACGCACTTGCACCTTCTTCGTGACGAAAATGTGAAGCTTTGTGCCCATTGTGGGAAAGGACTTACAGTGTTACACATTTTATGGCATTGCCCTTTTCACCATCAATTGCGCCGGTCTAGCTTCCCTGAACTTTTTAGAGGTTATCTTCCCTTTCATCCAATGTTTTTACTTAGTGACTGCCCTTTAGTGCCTTTTCACCGTGTTCTCGACTACCTAAAGAAAACTGGCTACCTACACCATTTGTAATTTTTTATACTGTTATCTTAAACCGTTTTGTTTAGTGCAAGCTAAACAACATTGAATTGGCGCAATATGACCTCCGTTGTCAATGCGCCATTAAAACCCTAATCATCATCATCATCAGTCACGAAATCTTGACGTACCGCCATCAAGCATAGACGACAAGCGGCATGAAATTTGGAAAAGTAAATGACTAGATAAATCATATTATAATTATGCCGAAATCCATATATGGTTTTGTAGAGCCAAACACTTCCATAACATTGGCTACGAGACGTGGGAAGAAAAAATGAGCATATGTACTAAAGAAAAAACTACTGCGTAACGTCAAACATGTCTGGAGCATTCGTAGATCGTGAGATGAGCTCGGCGCCTATGCAAATGCTTATGACACCCTGTGATTGTAGGGTACACCTCCGTATTGTACCAACTAGTGATGTAGCCAGTAGATCTCATTCAGCCTCCCCCCCCCCTTTGTGAAATTCAGCGGACCCTATATTATACACTTCACTATATTATACACAAACCTCGTAATGGAAATCCCAGCCACCTCAACGCTCTCCCTCTACCCCCTTAAAACAAAACCATGGCTACGCCGCAGGTATCAGCATCACTCATTAGTTCTTTACAACCAAGCAGGCAAAACACACATTCCAGAAGAACACACTTGTGCAAAGGCTGCATTCGCGGCGTTAACAAATTCCACGCACTGCATTTTAAAACGCAATGTATTCGTTTTGGAAAGCGCTGGCAAAGTTATATTGCGTTTAACATTGTCCGCATTCGTCGTTTAATGGATTGCAGTCAATACTACAGAAATCTCACTAAACCAATAGTATGTACTCATTTTATTTTTATTTCTTTTTTCGGTGCGATTATTGACGGTTATTGGCACAAGTCCTTCTCAGACCGTTCGTCGAAGCCTCGGTACGAACGGAAGCATTGCTCGCTTGATGTCAAAATGAGGTTAGGATTATCGACGTGTGACATTACTGAATAAAGAAGGGTCTCGTCCCGACTTTAAAGTCTCAGCAACGTCATCCTTGCGAGCTACAACAAACACCATTACTTTCAAGCGTTATAGCACCAACACACGTAGAAGCCAAATTTTGCATATCGCCAAGATTTAAGTCGGCGAATTCAACGCTATCTCACCATGTTCTTTGACCTGGTACTGCCGCCGAAAGCATTCAATCAACACCACGAAAGTATTTCCGTGCGCCTTGGTCGAGCCGCCGGTCCACAAGTCGAAACCAGGTCGCGGTCAAAACAAAAAGCATCGCTGCCATTTTCTTCTAAGTTCTGCGGTAATTTTATTTCTAGAGTTCATCTCAAGTGTGTGGTTGCCTAGTTTAAACAATGATAGAACTCCACCGAGAGGAACGAGCCGTACTCCTTGTTAAACAAAACCAAGCAAGAAGATGATGATATTTATTGGGATGGCGTAATGCGCGATGACTGTACAACAAAGACGAAAATTGAGTTTCTTCACACTCCTCCACGATGACGTCAAGTCGTTGGTGGATAGATTCCATGGGGTATAAAAGTTGAACGGGTCTCCTAGCGATGATACCTTTACGAAGACGCACCATAGCAACTCGGATGTGCCCGTCTCATCCAGTCAATATTTCTAAGACTTCTCCCGTCTTCCAAAGTTGTCGCAGTTGGAGATATTGGTAGACCAACACTAGAGTTCCTTTCTTCAGGGCACTGGAGGACATCGGCACCGTGAAATGGGCAGATCTTAGACTGGTCATGTATTACCTCTTTCATCTACGCCAAAAATAATCTGCCATCTTTTGACGGTAACCGATACTTTACGGACTCACTTGCAACTTGAGTTTACCGACGAACCGGGCCACTTGTGACTGAACTGTACGCAGCAATCTTGCAATGATCAGACACGTTTGCGCTTGTACTACTTCTTCGGTCGTCAAGAAACTCTCGTGTTTTTGGCTGTGATGTCTTGAGTTATGCAGAAATCGTCGCATCCTGGCAACAACTCGAACAAGCTTCGAAAGGGAACTGTGGCGCTGCATAGGCGAAACCTGTTCTTTTAGTGTTACGTTATGAACTCGAAGTCGTTTCTTCTCTTCATTTGCCGCGGTCATATCAACACCCGCTACATGCGTTGGCCAGGCAGCAGCTAGTTCCGTAAGCCATAGCGGTCCGTTCCACCATGCCGCGCTCGACTTGAGTGCTTCGGGTGTCGCCCTTCTTGTGAGAATATCAGCATGATTTTTCAGTCCAGGGCAATGGTACCAAAGCTCTGGATCAGTCAGCTGTTGAATCTCCAACACTCGATTGGCAACGAAGCGCTTCCACGGTTGAGTAGAACCTCGCACCCAATGTAGTGCGGTTGTTGAGTCTGTCCAGCTATTACCATTTCCATTAGTTTAAGTCTTGGAAGAGAATATTTTATATCGGCGCCACCCGGTTCTTGGACAAAGCAAAAGTCTCCCTCGTTGGTGCATTCTGCATGCGCAGGTACGCCACATCTCCATAAGCCTTGGGACTGGCATTTCTAAAGATGTTGACTTCATTTCCGTCATCCTCGGGAAGTTCAAGGTACCGCGTCGGGGTACCGTTACTTTCGTTAAGCGGTGCAGCGCTGTGTAACTCTGCGTCCCTCTTGTTTGAACCTCTTCAGGTAGCGGTGCGTTCCAGTCGGCTCCCAGTTCCCAGAGGGTTTGGAACATCAGCTTGGATGTCACGGTGACTGGGGAAACGAGTCCTAATGGTTCATAAATGCGAGATGATGCCTGAAGAATGAATGGTTTCGTGTTGATCTTCCGGTCAGGGAATTCCAAAACAGGCCCCATTGAGAACGCCAGGCAATCGCTGTCTTAGACCAATACATGTCATAAGACTCGAGAGACGCTAGAAGTGGTACACTCTACTTGATCTAGAACACATCCGGTTCCTTTCTTGTTGAATAGCTGCTGTAGCTTCATAGAATTTGTGCTCCACATCCGCATTGTCATTCCGGCTAGCTTCATGACATGTAATGTTTTTCGATAAAACTGTTCCGCCTCTTCCTCAGAGTTCGCTCCATTAATAAGATTATCAACGTAGGGTCTTTCGCCTGGAGATTTCATGGTTTCCGGATAGTCCTCTGTTATTGACAAGTGGCGATGTAGCGTGGCTGCGAGAAGGAACGGGCTTCTCGTCGCTCCGAAAGGAACCCTTGTTATCCTCCAAACTTCTACTGGAGGGTTTGGCTCTTGCTTCGTTGGCATTCTTTCATACCAGAAATATCGTAGATCGCCAGGATCTTCCAGTTTCAGTAAAGTCTGCAAAAATGCCTTCTCAATGTCCGCACTGAGGCGAATACGATGAATCCGAAAGTTTAATAACACTTTTAGGAGGTCTGGATTAAGGTTCGATCCTGGCTTTAGAGTGTCATTCAGGAACAGACACCCTGGTTCTCTCGATGACGCATCAAACACGACTCTGACTTTGGTTGAGAGGCTGTCCGGTCGTAACAAAGCGCGGTGAGGCATGTAGTGCACACGGTTCTCTGCCTTGTCTGCACTCGGTAAAATCTTTTCTGCAAACCCTTGCTGGATATACTGGCGAATTATCTCATTATACTCAGCCAGAATAACGTCGTCCTTAAGCAACATCTTTGTGAGGCTCACCACACGCTTCCTTGCAACTCCTTCATTGTCTGCACGCTGAATGTTCATTGGCTTCCAAGGTAAGGCCACTTCGTACCGTATAGTAATTAGCTTAATGGATGATGTAAACGCTGTGACAACTTCATTATCCGCTTCCCTTAGTGGGAGGTTACGATCGGTGATGTCCATGCTTTCCAGCTCCCAAAATGACCAGAGCTCGGTGGACAATGTGCATGTGCTGCCAACCACAGAGGTTTTCAGAACTGCCACAAAAGAACAGGAGGCAGTCAAACCGCTGCGGGGAGAATCGCTCCTCAAAGTGTCCACCCAAAGTTTGTTTTGGCAGCGACCAGAGCGCCTTGCAATTTTCGGACCTCACCAGAGACAAGAGTCCAATAGTAGTCAGCACCGATAAGAATGTCGATGCCATGTCTTGCTAAAGGACACATGCAAAGAAAAAAAAATATTTTTAAAGAGTTTAGATGGAAAAAGGATATAACACGATTTTACAACGAAGAAAAAATTGGAGAGTTATATTTACTGCGCCATACGAATTTGTAGTTGGCGCCCGCGGGAGCCGCCGCTGGTCACGTGGTAGGCCTGTGCGCAGCCGCCCTGCGTCGCCGCCGCCGCAAAGTCACGCTGCCGCCGCACGCTGAGTATTGTACAACGCCGCTTCAAGGCGTTTCTCCCCGCCGCTGTCGCCGCCACCGCACAAGTTCGTCTGCTTCGGGGCGCCGCCGCCGCTATCTGACCGGCGCACAGGTCTATCACGTCTGCTTGCGCTTTTTCAGAAGTTCCCTTTGGGCTCTAAAAGTTACTTATCAGTCTTAATTTTTTGTTATACTTCAAACAAAGATGAATAAGTTACTTTTAGAGGCCATAGGAGGCTTCCTGAAAGAGCGCAAGCACCACCTGACAAATATCGGCCCGTCACGTGATAAATAAGGGCCACTTTTTTCGTGGCGCCCGCGGGCGCCAACTTCAAATTCGTATAGCGCCGTAAATATAGCTCTAAAATTTTTTTCTTTGTTGTAAATTTGTTTTATGATATCCTTTTTCCATTTAAGCTGTTTAAATTTTTTTTCCTTTGCATGTGTCCTTTAACTGGGCTGGTGGCAAGGTGACGTCTGCCAGCTCAGCTATCCGTACTTGAATTTTTTTGTACTACACTTTCAGGTAGAAGAAGATGATCGGAGCAAATCTCTGGAATCTCCAGAGCTTCTAGGCAATGCTCATTTTGGCTGTACATGGCTCCTTAGCCAGACTCGTACCCGCCTGCGTTTTTCCTTGATGATGTTTCCTGCTCCCCCAAAGGGGTAGATAGTAATGTCTTCTTCACCAACAACCTGGATCCGCAGTTTACGTGAAAGGTTTTTCATCGCAAAGGTTCGTTGGCTTCCTCCATCAAAAAAGACAAGCGTGAGAGCTCTTTGCTGTTTCCTCTTCCCAGACCTGACTTGTTCGAAGTGGTACAGCAGGTGTTTTATCGCTCTTCCTGCCAGTCGCAGAGTGTAACTTCATTGCGGCGTTTTTACTTTTCTTCCAGGATGGGTCACACATCTGAGTTATGTGCCTTCGCCAGCATGTTTCATACTTGATTCTTATGTTGCGGCATTCTTTGAAGGTGTGTCCCTTGATCGAACACCGGAAACATCGTCCGGCTTCTCGAGGTCTCTTCTTCTTCTCCTCTAGAGAAATTTGCCTACCAATCTCATGTCCTGTGGTTCTTCGTGGCACAAAATGCACACGGTTCAGACTGCTTCGAGCGACTAGTTGAGGAAAGAAAAGCGCCTTATCCCTTGGAAGAGGCGTTTCCGCCTTCTATTATCTTGGTATGGCTGATACTTTTGGTTTCTTGCTGACGAACTTGTTGGGCGTCTTCACGGCTCTCCACGTCGAGCTTCAGGACGCGTTATAGGCTCTCTATTTTGATACCGTCATTTTCCTTGTCCGTAAGACGTCGACACATGTGGTAGTCAATGACGAACTCTCCTGCCAGCATTCTCAGTAGCGCAGAGCAGAGCATAGCTCCGTAAGTGTCGCTCTTAACCCCGAGCGCGGTGAGAGCGGCCATATTACGTTGCAAGTGACCAGAGAGACGCCGCAATCCGCTCACTTCGCTCGAGTGTTGTACTGCTGGCAAATGAAGCAGATGGGAGGGGTGTTCTTGAATAAGACCGTCAGTCCAACCGAAGCGCTCCCTTGGAAGCTAAACGACGGTATCGTAGTATTTTCCCGCTGCTTGAATGCCGGCTATCGCTGATGCTGCCCTTCCCGCAAGCGCTGACCAAAGGCACAAGAACTTCTCGGCGTTAGAAAGGCTGTCCTTGTCATGTATGGCTTGCTTGTACTGTTCCCAAAAGGATTGCCAATCGGTAGCTGCACAGCCAAACCGAAGAAGCTCCAGTTTCGGCAGCTTCGCCTTAGAGGTTGCAACGTGTCCGTCGCCGTCGTGGTGAATCCGCGTTGTAGCGACTTGGGGGCTCGCTCGTCGGAGTTCTTCTACCTCCTGTGCGATGGTGGAGATGTACTTCACGATCTTTTTGTCATATTCAATTGTGCGGGCGTAGTTTTGCTCAACGTCTCCGTCAGATACCAGTGGTTTGATGGATGCGTTCACCTTGCTCTGCTGTATTCGAAACTCACTGAGACTCATCCACTAATACGTATGAGGCTTCGGTCGTCTGAGTGGTTTGCGATAGCGGCGTCGATGTTGGAGATCAGTCTCGTTACTTGAGGCCTCAGAGCCGTCCGCTTCTGATTTAGTCGTTCCATGGCGTCTCTGGGTCTCGCGGCGTTGCGGCGTCACTACGCCTCGTTGAGCAATAACGTCGGTAGCGTCGTTAGGGCTGGTTCTCTTGCGGCGTCCCTGGGCTCGTTTCGTTGCGGCTGGATGCCCCGTCGTCTTTCGTCGTGAATATGTCGTTGTCATCCCGGGTTTTCGGCACTAAATTTGATAGAACTCCGCCGCGAGGAACGAGCCGTACGCCCTGGCTGAACAAAACCAAGCTAGAAGATGATGACGTTTATTGGGATGGCGTAATGTGCGATGACTGCACAAGAAAACTGAAGATTGAGTTTCTTCAAACAATGCAGATAATCGCGTGCAGTTTAAGTCTTACCTCATTTTGCCGTCACATTCAGAACTCAGAAAGCCACAGTTAATGGCGAAATTAGACATTGTAGTTCCAAAAACGTTCCCATGGCAAACATCGTCTGATCGTACCACGCACCGTGGCCAAACGCATAGCGGGGTACCTTGGGAGAGATAGGGCCACACAATAAGCCACCGTTTAAAGTAACGACACCTCAGCCCTCTTGGTGCCTAAGATCATGGTGGACAGTCATCTGAAGCTTTAATTAAAATCGCAAAGAACGCTTTTTCGACCTTCAGAAATGTTAAAATAGTTCGCGACAAAGCAAAACGATATAACCTGAGCTTCCGTACACCGCATATTAAGCTCAGGAAGTCGAACTTTTGCACTGTGGCTATCGACAGTTGCGTCTGCTCTGAACGAAGCACCAAGATGGCGGCACCTACGAGCAGATCGAGGAACGGAAACCTATATTCAATTTTTTAAATTAATTTATTTATTTACCCTCAGAGCCACAGGAGTTACAGAGGGGTGAGGGTTTTGTATTAGATAAAATAACACTACATACAGCATACAGCAGAAAATGTTATGCAGCAGTTAAAGCTCTTTACAAAAAAAGGTTGAAAACGGCAGTTTTAAAACGCTCGGTATCAAGGACGTCGGCGATGGCTGCGGGAAGGTGATTCCACAATGCTGAGGTGCTAGGAATGAAAGACTCATAAAACTGTGTGCGACAACAAGGTATGCCAATTTTATGACGATGATTGATGCCTGCTGAAACATGATGAGTTGTTGTTAGTAGTTTTTCGACTGAATCAATTTTTTATGATATATCTTGTGAAACAAGCAGAGACGGAACCGTTTTCTACGTTGCGAAAAAAGAGGTAAAGATACATTCCATTTTATTGCGGTCGCACTAGATGTACGATGATAATTTGAGAGGACGAAACGAGACGCGCGGTTCTGAATCGCTTCTAATTCAAAGATAAATGATTCCAGACCTGGATCCCAAACGGAATTCTGCATATTCTAATTTCGTAGGAACTGATGTTTTATATCAAAGCAATTTTAATGAGCTCGGACCAAAAAAAAAATTTCACCTAAGATAGCCAAGCATGCGGTTGGCGTTGTTTACAATATGTTCAATGTGATACGACCAGGACAGATTAGCAGAAATATGCAAACCCAGATATTTATACAATGATACGGTTTCAAGAGAGATATTGTTTAGTTGGTCAGAAGCACTTGTACTACCAAGACGGGAAACACACATAGATTTACACTTGATAATGTTTAGTTTCATGTTCAAGAAATCACACCACTCAGAAACATGAGTGATATCTGACTTAAGAAGAGAGACATCAAAATCATCGTTAGTTTCGCGATAAAATACACAATCATTAACAAAGAGATAGACAGATGAGCATATATTAGCGGGCATGTCGATAATATAGATGTGAAAAAGTAAGAGCCGCAGAATGGAGCCTTGGGGTACAACTGAGCCAACTAGAGAAAAATTAGAATTATTATTGTTACCCGACACAAATTAATACCGATTGTTGAAGAAGGAGTGACACCATGCGAGAACGTTGGTATATACGTTAAGTTTAGTCAGCTTGAGGCAGAGAATTTCGCGGGATGTTTCATCGAATACCTTTGTAAAAATATGAAATGTGCAGTCTGTTAGGAATCCACGATCAAGAATGGAATGTAGATCATGTGTGAAACACAAAAAGCTGAGTCTCGCATGAAAATGACTTCCGAAATCCATGCTGGGATGAATTGAAAAAAGAATTGGACTCTAAGATACTTGCAAGATGGGAGTATATGACATGGGTAGCTCACTTAGTTGCTCTAGGTGGGGACATGGGAAGCCTTTTTTGAAACGAAGCATTTTTTGACAGTGTTTGCACTGAGGTCCCGAGCAAAACGAAATTTAATAGCAAAAAGAGAGTTCCCGAGACTTGTCGGTCAAGCCCATTCATTTCAGTAAGGACGCTTAAACAGCACGGTTTATGTAGTAATGTCGTCGTAAGCACTGTAGATACAAGGAGGAGCAAGCGCACCGAAGCACTTTAAGTGGTATTCACGACGCTGTGGATCAGTGGCGTAGCCAGGATTCTATTTCGTGGGGAGGGTGAGGCGGGGGGCGTCTACTGGCATGAATCCCCCCCCCCCCAAAAAAAAATGACGAAGCAGGGTGAGCTCGGCGGTACGGACGCTCACGCAAAGATTAGCGAGGTGCTGTTAAAGGGTTCCTGCATGAACTTTTTTACCGGTTTTTATGTTGCACAAAATCTGAGCGCACTGAACGTAGTAACTTTATGAATCATTTCTTTTCTCGATTTGCGCTTTATTTTAAATGTTATAGGCAAATTAAAATTACAAAAACACGCAAAAAAATAGGCTCCTTGATGACGTCCTTGGTCACTTGAGTGGCCGTGAACTAGAGGAGGGGTAGTGAGCTCAGCGAGCGCTCACGGCTGCCGCACTCCGTGTCGAAGGCTCGAGAGGGCGCCACGAAAGCATGTTCTGGATAGGCCGTATGAAGCGGGCAGCCAGGGCGGCTTGCATTGCATTTGCTGTGCAATTCAACACTAATTCGGCATGACACTTCATTGGCCACAAACGACAGCAAACACGGGGTAAAGATCAGTTCAGAACGGGAGCCACTTCGCGCTGTCATACCGCAAAACGGCCAAACCACAAGCCAAACCTGCTCGCCGAAGGCCTTCGGAACGCTCGGAACCGGTGTGATCCTCTAGAGACCCAGTATACGACCGCAGCGCTGCCGTGTACATCCGGGACCTTTCTACGCTCGCCGCTCGTCGGTGCCTGATCCCACTACCCCTTTCTAGTATGCGGGTCGTTTCTTGTTTCCGTACTTTATAATCTGCATTTGTTTCTTTTCTGATCTAAAAAACTGAACAAAAACAACTTTCATAAATAATGTAAAACGGTTCGCGCCACTTGCATTTTGTATTTCGACTAAAAAGAAGCTTTTAGCGGCTCAACCAGCAGTGAGCCCAGGACCAAAGACTTCACATATAGCGCGCTTTCGGCACCGCGGGTTGCAGTGCCGAAAGCGTCACGACCCGCGGTGCTTTCGGCGCGATCCATGGTGGAACCTCCTCCACCGTAGCGGGAGGAGGTTTCAACGTTGGAGGTTTTCGCGTCGTCCAGTTAAAATATGACGCACTGATATTTAGTTCCTCTCTCCGTGCCCGCTGGCTTGCCCGAACCCCAAGAAATGTGGAAACCGCAAAAAAGGTAGACGTTTAAATATGATTTCCGGGCCCGTTTAAATAAAGCGGGTAAGCTGCATTGTAATTTTTGAAAACGGAGCAGGCTTCATTTACAGGAATACGGACGTGGTGGCTCACTGTTCTATTGTCGTCGTAGTTGCGGCCCGCCAACTTTAAAAGCTTCACAGCACAAAGTACACGTAGCAGAGCGCGTTGAAAACTACAGAATACACAGAAAGTATAAAATACATGAAGGGCGAACACAGACACACACAACTCCCTCCGCTTTTTGAGGTAGCACTGCATTACCAACACGTGAAGGCCAGACAAAACACAAGGATAGCTATAGACCAGTGTCTGCTCTGTTCCATTGGCGCCGCCATGTTTGTTTATGCTGACGCAATGACACGGTAAGGAAGGAGGGGGCTGCGCTTTTTGCGAGACTCCGTTTTTTTAGAAACTTTCGCACATATGGTAGTGCAAGAACGTCGAAAAGGCATAGTCACGAAGCTCCAAGAACCACACCAATGTCAAAAGTGCTGTAAAGAGCAAAAACTTCGTTTTATGCGCAGCCCCTTTGTTTACAAAAGCCTGCGCTTGAGATTATTATTTCACATTTTTATCACTGGGGGCTAGGATCTCGGACACTGGTCTATAGGCAACCTGCAATGCTGTTTGTTCGGCGCTATCTAGCGACTGAAGCAAGAAACATTAGGTACGCCTGGGAGTGGCATCTGCATTGTTCAAATGTGAGCTATTACTCTGGTGGCGCCGCTATCGCCTAGTGTCTGAAGCAAGAAATACTGGGTAGGCTAGGAAGCCGTGATTGCATAAAATGCAAGTACGGCGGAAGCTGAGGCCTGGCGGGCCAATTGAGAACGTGACGTCATGCTCCACTATGTGTGCGTTGCGTTCGTGTACGTAGCGGATATCGAAGCCGTCGGCACACAATGGGGGGCTTATGGTTCACCCTTTGCTAAGTTACACCGAGGCAGGGTATAACCTTGGTCTCTTACTCTACTGGCGCCGCCTGGCTGTTACCGGCGGGCTATACTGTCAAAATATTTAAGCAGCTAAAAATATATATATATATCGACGCCGAAAATTACAGGAACCGTACACTAGAGGCCCATATATAGGGCAAGGGTAATTTTGAACAACCACAAAACCAAAATCTATTATCGATTAAAGGTTTAACGAATTCGTGCTACAGAACAAGATGCCGGAGGAAAGAGAGTCTTATTTTTGCTAGGCCGCTTTATCTTGCAGTATGGTCCAAAGGCAGCAGCGGCATATCCTCGGGGCGATGAGAAGTCGTCAGTCCGAACTCGTCGTTCCGTCACTCGGAGAAATGACATCACACACCACACACAAACACGCAACACACACGCCGAACGTGGAAACGAACTTGAATTCCCTTGCGCTTATGCGTAGTGAGAATATGAAGGCTCTTTGGTACTTTCTGATGTTACGTGCAACGAAAAGATTAATCTAATAACGAATTGCATTGGATGCCACCTTGACAAGCAAAGCAGAAAGCAAGATGGACTTCATCGCATCCGTGAGCGACCATCGAGATGGACGTCTCGATGCAGAGAACTTTCCCGAAGTGAGGCAAACTTCGCCAAAAATAGGGGAATGTTAGGCGTTGAATGAAAGAGGGAGAAACATGAAACGCCCGTCAGGTTTGCGCTACAGGTGGTCGCCCTCTGTCCGGAGGCCCTATTCCCAAACGTCTATCGTCTTCTCAAGATCCCACCGACTCTGCGCGTAACAACGGCGGAAGCTGAGCGCTCGTTCTCTTCACTACGACGGTTGAAAATATACCCGAGAGCGTCCATTTCGAATGAGCGACTGCTCGGTCTCGCGCTTTTGATTGTTTACCGCGACATTGAAGTTCAAGCGGGGGACCTCCTGGGTATCCTTTGCCGTGAACGCAGGTGGCTGCATCTTAATATGTGGGCGCTTGGAACAAACGAAATGATAAAGAGAGCATCAAAATTTCTTTCTGAAATAACTAGTCACAGTTACTTTTCAATTCGCGGTAATTTCTAGTCGAAAGCACGTTATTCTGATCAGTACAAAAGGTGTGCGTCAGCACAGCGCCACCCGTTGCAATTGCAATTGTGCGATTGTTTTTACAATTCATTTAAAATTCCTTACATCACTGGAATTGTTCTATGTTATCACCATGTGTGCGTTTTGTTATGTCAACTTTAGTTTGAATTAACCATGTATTTCTGTAAGGATTGTTCGTTATACTTTGCCTTGAAATTGCAATCCTTCACCCCACAAATGTTTAGAAATATACGTTTTCTATATATCTTAGATCAAGTTCCGCATCCCATCAAATAAGCATGAATGAAAAAACGTTGACTATTTCATATATTGGAGCATTTTCGACCCCACAAACATCCATCCCTTAAACATATAAGTTGTAGATAGTCCGCGCTCCCCCTTTGCTCCATGCCCCGTTCAAGACCAACCGCGCGAGCAGTGTAGCGAGCGGGCCGAATGCGGGCACCGGGGGGGGGGGGGGGGTAACATCGGCATTTGAGGGGGAGGGGTTTCACCTCCGAACACCCCCCCCCCCGACCTGCCTACGCCACTACTGTGGATTATCATCAGCCAGGCCATTGTAATCAGGTTATTTTTTGACTGAATGATGTACATATTTTAACTTAACACAAGTGTCAAGGTGGTTCCGATAAAAAGTGATTACAACAACATTACCAGGTCTCAGCTGCCAATATGGCCCACAGCGCTAATGCCTAGTCGCAGCCATGGGTAAACAAGACACTTTATTCACGGCGCCGCAGTTGAAGCTGCAAAGGGGATGATAGGTGTCGCGGCTTACCATTAGACAGACCATTTTCTTCTCATAACGACCTCAACATCCTGGCGAAAAATTCCGAGGACACCTAAGCACTTAAGGGTTGTGAATGCGAAAGCGTGAATGTAGAATTGACCGCCGGTGAGTGCTCCTTCAAATTTTGGTGTGCGAGTATAGACGGATCTCACCAAGCGTTCGGCGCATGCGTGACGCCGTTATAACTTTAGTTCACAGGAGGCAAACGCCAGTGCACGAGAGGGCTCTTGCCGTCTCATGCTTTACACGCGCACAGCTCCAGCGAGGTTGTCGCACGTGCTGGAAAGACTAAAGATTCCCTCCGATGTGCATTGCAAGGCAAGCTGAGCAGGGCGTAGTCCAAACTGGCTGGTGAGATCGGTCTATTGGAGGCGCTGCAATGATCGTCGGCGCCGAGAAGGGCTGTACAACACTAGAGCGCGCGACACCAGACCGCCTCGACGTTAGAGCGGGCGACTCGAAAACGCTGTGACGTTAGGCGCGCGACTCGAGATCGTAGCGAAATTAGCGCGCGTGTCATTAGAGCACCCGGTATCCACACGAAGGAGAAATCCGCCACTTTCCTCCGCGAATCGCGCATCACGTGCGACATACGTCATCCCTTTTTGCGCCTCACGGCGCCGTTCCCACTCCGTGGCGGGGGCGTGGAGGCTTCGTACTGCCAGCACGAAAGCTCTGCAGGTGCACGCGGCGGAGCTGGGGACGGAGTTTCCGGGTTGTTGACGTCACGACATCCGTCCGCGGAGTTCTCCTTCGGTGGATACCCGGGCTGTTGACGTCACGACATCCGTCCGCGGAGTCTCCTTCGTGTGGATACCGGTATCCACACGAAGGAGAACTCCGCGGACGGATGTCGTGACGTCAACAACCCGGGAAACTCCGTCCCCAGCTCCGCCGCGTGCACCTGCAGAGCTTTTGTGCTGATCTAACGAAGCCTCCGCGCCTCCGCCACGGAGGAGAACGGCGCCACGAGGCGTCAGAAAGGGATGACGTATGTCTCACGTGATGCGCGATCCGCGGAGGAAAGGGGCGGATTTCTCCTTCGTGTGGATACCCCATTAAACGAGAGCGCACAACCAGTCCAGCGCCAGTGGCCCGACCCGACCGACCACTTGTTCGGACATCACGTGTTTCACATGAAATTTAAGGGGATTTACGCCGCGGCATTCAGCAAGGACATTGCAAAGTCGACAAAATTTTCACGTATGACAAACCAAGAAGTGTTACAAAAAGCGGAGAGCTGAAAAAAGAAAAGGTATTATTGTAGCGTTTATTTCTGCAGAAAAAACACATTACAGCTGCTCTACCTTGACAAATTGATAAAGTTCACCACCGACCTCACTAATTTTTATTTTTAATTATTTTAAAATGCTCAAAAAGAAAGAAGCAACATGTAGCATTCTTCCCCGTATTCATGCTTGGATAGAACAGCGCTAATGAACAGTCACACTCACATGCACACCAGAAGCAAACAGACTCGCAGCGCTGACTTTCAACTCAGTTCTATATTTCTTCTTCCTCAAATCTTCAACTTCTTCACATTTGCCGTTAATGAGAACAATTTAAATTTTTTACACACCAGAGACGAAATAGCCAATACCCATTAACAATTCATAATTAGATAAATCATGCAAAGACAACTAAAAAAACACAATATTAAAAAATTGAATTAAAAATTAATTTTTAAAAATAATAAAAATAAAATAAAGCGAAACATTTCTCATCACTATCGGTGCTTTGATGATATCTCTAGATAGTCCAATTCTTTTTTTGACAAAGCTACGGATGATACACTAACACATTGTTTGTCCAATCTGGCTATTGTTTCAGCTTCGGTGATCTCCCGTGTCAGCTGATTCCCACTTCTGGCTATGACAGTGCAATTACTCAGGTCCGCTGAACACCCGCAATCTCGGCAATGGATACCTAGATTTCCTGATATTACTCGGTTTATGTTATAACGATGCTCTCGTAACCGGTCATTGAGACACCTCCCGGTCTGCCCGATATACTGTTTTCCGCATGAGAGGAGAATGGCATAAACCACCCTGTGATGATTGACTTATCTACAAAAGAAGAAGGGTGCGCCAACCCATGGATCGGCTCGGAGGGACAACGGAAGACGAAGAAGAAGAGAAGGGATTTGTAGTGCGTGCACGAAGAGCGTGCGAAGGACTGGCCAGAGAGAACGTGCTGGGTCCGAACGACACCATCGACCAAGGCAATCGGCGGCTCGCTCCTGCGGTCTGACCAGCAGCCTGTTCCAGCGAGGGCAGCGCATAGAGATCTACGCTGCCCGGCTTCCTACTGCGCGAGCGCTCGGTGCGGTGACTCTTGGGGTCATCGACGGAAGCCAACCGCTCCCGTTCCTGACTGCCAGCTACAACCGGGGCCCGACAAGGACAGCTCCAGACACAAGACCTGCTACCGCGCACGGTTGTTCAAAGACATGGTGACTGTTGCATTTCCATTTCTTTCATTTCTTTAACTAAGTTTTCTTTTTTTTCTTTTTGTAAGCATATGAACTCTTTGATTTCTTTTGTAAATACATGTTTTTAAGAAAAACGAAGGACATTGTATCTTGTCAATTATTAACCCCAAAGAACCCTGCTACAAATAACTGGCGTCCGCGACAGGACAAGATATTGTCTGTTCCTTCGTTTTTCTAAGTAACAATAATTAATCAGAATGGAAGTTAAAGAGCTAATGTCTTTGGGCGCTGAGTTGGGACTGGCAGGAGCAGCGTTGAGGACGTGGGTAGACGAGGAGCGAGCACGCCAACGAGAAGAGAGGGCGGCTGAAAGGGAATCACAGCGCCTTAAGACAGAAAGTGAGCAACGCATTATCGAATTAAAAATTCGTCTTGCAGAGGCTAGCGCCACCGAGATAGGACGAACAGATGGCAGTGAAGGGTCACGTCGCGCGTCTATATCGCTATCTCCTAGTCCTCACAAGCTTATGCCTCCCTTCGATGACAAAAGGGACGATCTCGACTCGTATTTGAGGAGATTTGAGCGTGTAGCTCAGGGGCAAGATTGGCCGCAAGAGAAGTGGGCGACTGCTCTAAGCATGTGCCTTGTTGGCCCAGCTCTGGAGGTCATAGGTAGGATGTCGCCTGAAGACTCTCTGGATTATGATAGAGTGAAGAGGGCTCTGCTCCAACGCTTCCGTTACACGGCAGAGGGGTATCGCGAGAAATTTAGAGAGAGCAAGCCGCTAGACGGAGAGACAGGGAGCCAGTTTGCTGCTAGACTAGAAGGGTTCTTCGACCGCTTGGTCAGTATGAACACATGCCCAAAAACATATGAGGGGATTCGTGACCAGATGATCGCGGAGCCATTCCTTCGAAATTGTCATCCTAGGCTCGCGGTCTTCTTAAAGGAAAGAAGCTGTAAGACAATCTCGGCATTGGCTGAAATGGCGGACCACTTTCTGGAGGCGCAGGGCCAGCCTAATCTGGCCAATATCAGGAAGGAGGCCAAGGAAACCTTAGATTCCCTGAAGGAAGATGCGCATGGCAGCAAACCTCCTCAAAAATTAATATGTTTCTTCTGTGGCAAATTGGGCCACAAGGCAGCAGATTGCCGATCAAAGCCAGAAACACGCGTGTTCTGTCAAGTGTGTCAGAGATCAGGCCACGAGTCCAGATCATGTCCGCAAGGGAAGAACGGAAAGACAGAAGTTTCATGTTTTGTAAAACCCGGTGATGATCCTGTTGGTAAGACGGGCGCGTTCTCACGGGGAAGGAAGAAAATCTTAAGAAACGCCTTCAGAACGTTCCCCAGGAATATGACTGAAAAGGCGGGACCAATTGTGTCGGAAGGTATGCCAATCACGGATGGGGTATTAAACGGCAAAGCAGTAAAGGTGTTGAGGGACACTGGGAGTAACACTGTGATAGTGCGCCGTGGACTGGTTGCATCTGAAGATATCACTGGCAAAGTCAGTCCCGTATTTTTAGTGGACGGGACGTGTCTGATGTTGCCAGAGGCAAACATTCGCCTTGTGTCACCGTTCCTAACGGGACAGGTAACCGCCAAGTGTATGGAACGTCCTCTGTATGACGTTATTGTGGGGAATATTCATGGAGCGAAAGACTCGACCGAACAAACCCTGAGGGAGGTGGCTGACGCGGAAGGTGAAATCGTCGCTGCCATCGACGGTAGTATGCCGAGTAGGTTAAACCAACTTAGTAACGTTGGGGGTGCCAGGGAACGAGGGGACGTGCTGCTCTCGCAGTGGAGCGACACCGACGCCAAGGAACGCCTGGAAACCAGGTCAACCACTCACGAGCAGTACCTGGAGAAGGAGAAGCTGCTCCAGCAGGTCTTCGACATGAAGCAGCCGGTGTACCCCAAGCCCCGCGGTGTGCTCTACCCGAGGCCGCGCCTCAAAAGGAGGGACCCTGAGGCCCAAACAGTGGTTTCGCCACTGGGCACGACCGATAACTACCCCGTGCCGGAGATATATCCTCAGTACAGCGTTCCGACCGAGTTCATCGAGGGTTACAGCCTGGCAGCAGCCAACCCTTCCGTCTCGTCCGGAGAGGACACCATGAAGCACGGACACGAAGGGGCCAAGAGGAAGTGTCAGGATGGACGGCAGGAGTTTCTTGAAAGGCAAGGATACCGGGAACAAATTATCAAGGAAAGAGAACTGCAGTTTTGGGAGCGAAGGCTCAAGCTCGACGAAGAGCGGTTGGCCTTTGAGAGGACCAAGTTTGAAGCAGAGATGGCGGTCAAGGTCAGAAGGCTAGACAAGGAGAAGGAGGAGCGCAGGGTACGCGACGGCACAGACAAGATTCGCCTGGAGCTCATGAAGAAGATGTTCGACGAACTGGTCCGGAAGGCACAGTGATCGAAAACTGCCAGGAAACACTTCGCCGCGTATGAAGTGGTTTGGTACGATGGTGGGCATTATCACTGAGGTTTGGGAGAAGCGAAGTGGATTCGAATCATTCTTCATTACGATCCATTCATGACGATTGAGAGTAGTGCAAAGTAGAATGGATTGTAACCATTCATCGTTAGAATTTTTTTTAGTAATATACCTCGGGTTCTGCATTTTTGGGGGTGTATTTTCAAGGAAATTTGAGAACATAAAAAGACGTTGAAGCAGATTTTTGAGAGAATGCGACAAGCCGGCATTACAGTAAACACAAGAAGTGCGAAGTCGGTATGAGGACAATAACATTCCTGGGTCATGGTCTGAGTGATAGAGAAGTTTCATGTGTGTTTGTATGAAACGTATTTTGTTGTTCAGACGGACCACCATCCTTTACAATATCTAAACAAGGCGAAACAACTTAACAGCTGAGTGTAACGCTGGAGTCTAATGCTTCAAGAGTACTCGTTTCGCGTGGAGTACATTTAAGGAAGTGAGATTGTGGGTGCGGGTTATCTTAGTAGGCTGCAATGACCTTGCGCACATCATCATGGTTCTGGTTTTTTTTTGTGTGTGTGATTTGTGTTTGGTACTTGGAAAAAAAAACTTAAAGGGGGCTCCTTGTGATGATGTGACTTATCTACAAAAGAAGAAGGGTGCGCCAACCCATGGATCGGCTCGGAGGGACAACGGAAAACGAAGAAGAAGAGAAGGGATTTGTAGTGCGTGCACGAAGAGCGTGCGAAGGACTGGCCAGAGAGAACGTGCTGGGTCCGAACGACACCATCGACCAAGGCAATCGGCGGCTCGCTCCTGCGGTCTGACCAGCAGCCTGTTCCAGCGAGGGCAGCGCATAGAGATCTACGCTGCCCGGCTTCCTACTGCGCGAGCGCTCGGTGCGGTGACTCTTGGGGTCATCGACGGAAGCCAACCGCTCCCGTTCCTGACTGCCAGCTACAACCGGGGCCCGACAAGGACAGCTCCAGACACAAGACCTGCTACCGCGCACGGTTGTTCAAAGACATGGTGACTGTTGCATTTCCATTTCTTTCATTTCTTTAACTAAGTTTTCTTTTTTTTTTCTTTTTGTAAGCATATGAACTCTTTGATTTCTTTTGTAAATACATGTTTTTAAGAAAAACGAAGGACATTGTATCTTGTCAATTATTAACCCCAAAGAACCCTGCTACACACCCCTTCAGAGCATGGAACAAAACGAGTGGTGCTTTTGGTACAACCTAGTCTATCGGGAAGAATTGACTTTTTTACATAAACTAGAAAGCTTACAGTTTATGTAAAAAAGTCAATTCTTCCTCCGATAGGACCTTAGGTTGTACCAAAAAGCACCACTCCCGTTTTGTTCCATGCTCTGAAGGGGTGGTTTATGCCATTCCCCTCTCATGCGGAAAACAGTATATCGGGCAGACCGGGAGGTGTCTCAATGACCGGTTACGAGAGCATCATTATAACATAAACCGAGTAATATCAGGAAATCTAGGTATCCATTGCCGAGATTGCGGGTGTTCAGCGGACCTGAGTAATTGCACTGTCATAACCAGAAGTGGGAATCAGCTGACACGGGAGATCATCGAAGCTGAAAAAATAGCCAGATTGGACAAACAATGTGTTAGTGTATCATCCGTAGCTTTGTCAAAAAAAGAATTGGACTATCTAGAGATATCATCAAAGCACCGATAGTGATGAGAAATTTTTCGCTTTATTTTATTTTTATTATTTTTAAAAATTAATTTTTAATTAAATTTTTTAATATTGTGTTTTTTTAGTTGTCTTTGCATGATTTATCTAATTATGAATTGTTAATGGGTATTGGCTATTTGGTCTCTGTGTGTAAAAAATTTAAATTGTTCTCAGTAACGGCAAATGTGAAGAAGTTGAAGATTTGAGGAAGAAGAAATATAGAACTGAGTTGAAAGTCAGCGCTGAGAGTCTGTTTGCTTCTGGTGTGCATGTGAGTGTGACTGTTCATTTGCGCTGTTCCATCCAAGCATGAGTTACCAACTTGCCCAAGCATCCACATTATCAAGCCCCGTATTCAGAGGGTTTCAAGATCAATTTCGGGAAAGGAGCTTTCGTGCCAAGTGCCTACCATTCATATTGTCACAAATGGCAAGTGTACTAAACGCTTAACCTGGGAACCTGTGCCGACCATGGCCAGCTTTCTGGGACACGCTTTTTTAGTTCCCGATCCTCACAACACGTGGCGTTTCAACCTTGAGCAACCTAAAGCCCGAGCAAGCATGGCAGATTTTCCCCAGTGTGATTGCGTGGCTTAGGTAACTTCATCCAATCACCATGCTTAAACCGTGCCTTATTTGTACTGCGTAGAATTGAAAACCACTGAGAATATTTTTTTAAATTTGTTTTCTGGTATGTGTTGTATTATGTTGCTAGATTTACCATCAAGTGAATTAGTTTTTATCCCAGATGTGGTTATGACACCTGTATGCTTTGTGACGGCGTAGTTAACGAGTCCTGACCTACCTTTCTTTTTTAGTATATGCTGTTCTATGGAGCAACACAATCAATGTTTGTACATATCGTGTTACACTGATTGCCGAGTGTATGCTTTGCCCTTTACGCCTTTGTGTTTGTGTGGACACAATTGCGACCCTTCCTGAATTATCCTATGTTGCCATGACATTATTCTAATCAGGTATGTTTTTCGTGTTAAGGACAAGTTGTATATTGTTCTTCACTATATTTCCACAGCGACTGAGTATCCTTGGTGTGGAATATGCCTATGCCTCGCGGTACTATCGATGTTCAGTACAGGGTCCGATCGAGAAAAGTAAACCTAACTTTTCGGCCCGCATAAAAAACTACGCATTGCAGAACGCTCAAACTCCGCCCAAAGGTAGACCTAGAGGTCACAACCAGATGCCAAAGTTTTCAGCCCGATCCGATAAATTATTCAAAAGTTATAAGTGATTTTCTGAAAATTTCAATGGTAAAATGGCGGCCGACGGAGTTTTCAAACACATGGGGCTCTATGGCACCAGAAACCGAAAACGGGCAAAAATGGGCTCCATTTTCCCATTGAAATTTTCAGAAAATCACTTATAACTTTGGATTAAGTTATCGGATTGGGCTGAAACTTTGGCATCTGGTTGTGACCTCTAGCTCTACTTTTGGGCGGAGCATGAGTGTTCTGCGATGCGTATTTTTTTTACGCGGGCCTAAAAGTAGGGTTTACTTTTCTCGATCGGACCCTGTAGACCTACGTACATGCATGTATGTATAGTTTTGAAGACATTTTCAGAACCGTTAGTTCTGTGTCAGAAACAACAAAAATATTCGGAAATAGAGGTTGTTGTTTTACGCGTCTCGCACCTGCGGTAATAAATAGTTTGACTCAATGTTTTCTTACCATGTTTTCTTACCTTCTTGTCGTATATATATAAAATATAAAGGGGCACTAATTTTTTCACTTTGTAAAGTGATGAGGAGAAAGTAATTTATTTATAATTATGTGTCATACGATGTTTCTCAAAAACTCCATGCCAACACCAATTTCTGCGGTTATCGCCCAAGAGACCAAAAATGCGGCCGTAACTTAATTCTTGAGTAACTTAATTGCTTGAGTGTTGACATCTCAGCCATTTTTCCGCCCAATCGTATTTTTATGCATTTTGAAGCGCGCGCATTATGGCGTCACTCAGCTCGGGCGCGTAGCTTTGGCTACGCGCCCGAGCCGCCCAAGTCACGCACCGAGTGCGCCATTTTACCGCCCAAGTCACGCACTGAGTTCGCGAGAGCGTCATGCGCTGGCACATTCAGGGTAACAATGGATGTCTTCACCCTCAGACAGACAGACATGTAGGCACCCTAGAGCAAGACAAACGGAGCATTCGAAGCACGCGACCGCTACCTGGACCTCCTCTCCTGTGCATCTCTCCGGCCTCCCACCCTTTTCACCGCTTGCGTCTGGCCAAATATTTTACTAGGGGGAATACATTCCACTCCACTCATTTGCATTAGACAGAACGCCTACAGCACCGATTCCAGCCCTGAAGAAGAAAAGGTCCGCGCCCAGTTCTCTTTTTTTTTTTTTTGCAAGTAAGCTATTATCGTTATCAGTCGCAGACATTTTACGACTACGCGCTATGCTACTCCGGCGGTCGGTGTGCCAGTGCAAGCCAGTGTCTCGAGGTGTGAAAACAACGTCAAATGTGTTGCGTGGTGTTTTCGTTTGATACTTTTTAGAAACGATGCAAACGATATACCCCGATTTCAGCAAACAGTAGTTTAGTTTAGGTTTCTGAATTTCGCTTTTAGAAACAAAAACTCTCCCCAGTTATGTGTATTTTGCCGTTTTGCGTTCAAGAGACAATCTGTTATTTTCTGTATCGCGTATGTTATTTTAGTGATGTGCGCCGCTAGTATGGTGTAGTTTTGGATTTTGTATCCTCTAAACGAGGAAACACTATTGTTCTTTCTCTTAAGGCGCTACTGGCTGTTGGTCAGCAAGGCATTTTGTCTTTAGTCCTTAGTTTTTAGTCTTTTTTTTATTTTGCTCTGGAGAGCCGCGGCGCCGCGGAAAGGCAGAAGCCCGTACCATGGAGGCCCGCGGTGCCGCGTCTAGTGGAAATGATAATGTGATGAGTATATGCATCCATGATGATGACGACATGGATTGTTGGTATTGGGGAGGATGGAAGTCCAATTCGCAGAAGTCCAGATTTCGTGGAGGTGGGTTGAAATGGTCAGCAGCGAGCCATTGGGAATCTGGCACTGTAAAGTTAGGATTTGAAAATCTCTAGGAATAAAAAGTAATAATTAAAATACCGACATTTTACCTGCTGTGTGTGCTATGAGTCAGCAGCTAATATATTCCTCGGAAACTTTAAGAGTCTGCATTTCAGTGAGAAGAAATTTAAAATTTTGTCAAAGTGGCCCTTAGGACCCAATGCCACAATATTATATCTGGCCCAGGAATTAAAAGTGTACAATCCTGAGGTTCAAGTAGGTAATAAATCAGAGTGCATTAGTGCCCTCTATAGATATTGCGGGGAACGTAAGGATTTATGCAGTAGTTTGGCTGAAATAATCATTTTACTGTGTTTGGCTGACAATAGCCAAGAGAGGGCGCAAGGAGACCGTGTCCAGGAATGCTGGAGATGAATGAAAATAAAATATGCGTTGAGATCAGCGCAGCAGAGGAGTATAGCGCTGGGGCGAGACCGACAGCATCGGGTTCGGAAGGCACAGTAATCTCAAAGCTTCCACGAACATTCTGCTTCAGAAAAATCTTGCATTTCAATCAGTCTGGATTCTGCTAGCAAAGCTTCTTCCTTTGAAACATGTACGGCGTAAGGAACGCGGTATGGTGTTTATTCCACCTTTTGTTTCTGCCACCTTATTCAAAATGGACAGCAGAAAGAAGTTCACCGGAAAACCGACGGGTGCGAAGAAAACCTCACCTTTGAAATCTAGTAATCAATATAACATTAACATTCGAAACTCGGGTGGAAGATTTGTTGAGATTCCTATTTAGAACGCTCTAGTCCGCACTTTGCTTTCCGTTGATGCTACGTTTTTGATCGTGTAGGTTCTCGTTAAACCCCAGAAGACTGGCTTCCATTCTTAGAAAGAGTCGAACCCGTTTTAGTTTTATGTTTTATTAAAGGCATATTGAATCTATCAAAAATCCCCAATGATCCGATCCGATGAGTTGCACAATTTTGTTCTCTCTGTGGAGTCAAGGGTACATCACACATTTTGCGGTGCTGGCTCAACTGGGGTGCGCTCTCGTGTCGCGCAATCAACTGGTCGTGCGCTCTTGTGACATGCGCTCTAGTGTCAAGCACGCTACTATCGCAGCGCCCTCGTGTCGCGCGCTATAACGTCCGCGCTCTACTGTCGCGCGCTCTCGAGTAGAGCACCCCCCCCCCTTTGCCCCCTTGGGGCCTCCGGCGAGCGCGCGCCACTGTTCTAACCGTGTTCCTCTTACCGGCGCGGGAACGCAGTGCCATCGGGTGGCGTTCCTTGACACTATGACGCGCGCCAGCCAATGGGAAGTTATCCATCAATTCACTGCTACAGACGACAGGCTTCGCCCTATCGGACAGGGGTATTTAGGTGCCGTTTAGCGCGGCTTCAAAACCTGATGACGCCGGGTCGCTCCACTAGACAATGATGCTTTCCCATAAAACAAAAACACAAAAAAACGGCAGCGACATTGAGGCGCCAACACCAGCACGACGACATCGTTTCCTTAGCTTCCGAAATGTTTTTTTTTTTTGAGGACCGTAGTAACAGCTTTAAAACAAATCTCAGTTGAGCTATTTTGTCTAAATTGGCTTTATGTCTCAATAATTTGAAATACTATTTCATATTTTATAATAGGATTTTATTATTTTGGGTTACTTTTTGTCTCCCGGAATTTAATATTTCATGTACAATTCGCGCGCTTTAACGACTGCAGGAAAGAACGAAGACTTTAGAAAAACGTGGAATTGGCCACGTGAGTAAACCCGAACTGTGTTGTGGATCCTCAAACACGAAACCTTGAAGTTTGAGGTTCCGCCTAAACATTCGAGTAACATCAATAACTCGAAAGGTTCGCGTTTGCGAGCAGTATAGCACCTATAATACCATTGCTGCTGATACACGAAGAGCTTACTTAAAGCGACGTATTAAAGCGCTTACGTATTGCTACTATGATGCAGCGTCCTACGATGGTCCTCTGTGGTTCGCCGTCATTGAAGTAAGGGACATCTGGGACTGTGAGAGCTCGTCTCCAATGTTCAACAACGACAGCACATTCTGCGCCGGGGGTTCGGAAACGGAACCATGCGGGGTGAGTCCATAAGGAACATGTCCACATAGCGGGTGTTATTCGCAGCTCGAGCACAATACCCTTACTTTTTTTTTGTTGCACAGTTTGGCCACCAGGTTGTGCTAGTTTCCGCTGCACTCTGCTATCTATAGGTGTTGGCTCTCTGCTCCTCTCCTTGACGCCTTTTCTGCTAGGTGGCGTCGCCTCGTCTGGATATCATGAAAGCCAAATATTTCGAGAGTGTTTTAAACAAGCTTGATTAGACTTGTTTCCTTGGAGGGGGATCCACAAAATTTCATCGTGTACACGGACGTCTTGCGTGAGTCCACGGTGGTTTTAGCACCACTGAATTTCATTGATTTGAGGAATATCAAACAGAGAGTCAAATTAAACCCTTGACTCCCAGCCCCCAGACTGTAGAACTCTTGGCGATTACGGTGGTGCATTAAATTCGACTATACATCACCAAGGAAAACAAGTCCACGTCTTTACTGACTTGGTAAGAGACTTTGAGCGCTCGACCAGTCCCAATCATCTCTTTCACAAAATCGAGGCACTCGCTAACACCCCACGATCACTTTGAAGTGAGGTGAAACTAATATAAATCCCCGAACATGCAAATATACCGGGGAACGAGAAGGCGGACGCGGCCGCAAGAGTTTTTCTAAACACATTCAACATTCATAAAGCCCCTTCTACCCCTCGGTCCAAACTGACCCTTCCATCTCATCTCATTCTCAGGCACGATACCGAGAAACTTTAAAACTTGGATTCTCGTAAGTTGGTCCATGCTTGTTAAAAGGCTCAAAAGCGGAAACATAACGACAGCAATGAAGACATAAAGACGACAAAAGAGGCGTCTCTCTTGTCGTTTTTTTTGTATTTATTTTCCTCGTCTTGTTCACGATTTTTAACCCTTCAACGTACCATGAAGGCCCGTAAGGCTCGCCTGGCTGCAGAGCTATCCTGCGACGGCTCTTCCCTTTCCTCTGGGTACTCTAAATGGGAAGGCAGCTGCCTTTCTAGGTTACAAAAACAATAACCATCGCTCATTTTCGGCTGTCGAAATTCTACAAGCCCCCTTCCCAGAAGGCGCGGGCCCGAGTCCACTGTGTACTCAATGTCCAGTGCCAGCCAGATGCACCCACTTGTTCTGGGCTCTTTAAAAGTCTTTGTTATTCGAAACCTTCTCTTTGGCACCATGCCCCGAGTGCACTACCCTCCAAGTTACATCGAGTGGACGAGCCCCCACCGCACTAAACCCCCGAACTCACTCGGTATATCTTGTCACCTATCTTTTTACCCACTCCATTTTACACCTCTTCTCATCCTCCCCCTTCTTCTCCGGCTTCAATGACTTTAGCAAAAAAAAAATGAACCAGAGTGCATCTTTTTTTATGAAAATAAACACCGTTTTCATCATTATCGTAATCATCATCAATTGTTTCACTTTCGGAAGTATCACAAGAGACGAGTGTCACCTTACACCTGCATAGGCTTGTTGCACTTGACGTCACCTCTAGTTAGACTCGAGACCAAAACCAACATTGCCGTCTTATATCAGAGTCTTGGCGCCTTATTGGAGGCGCTCGGCGTCTTATTGCGGCACCAGTAGTGCCTAGGGTCATAGAGCCGACTTTGTGTAACACTATTTCAGAATATTTTTGTGTCCTAGTCAAACGGAAAGATGGTCCACAAATCATTAGTTGGGGTACGAAGCTTTCCTGTCTAGATCATAGAGTTAGTAGAATAATATAAGGCGAAAGGTTTCATGCATTTGGCCGCCTCGAAACGGCAGAACATCGAAGCAGACATTGGCGTTCCCAGTTGGTGGTCCCAATGAGCCCACATCCCTACACGACGCCTTAATATGCACAAAGCAGTAGCAAAACATCCCCTGTAAGGTTTGTTTCTTGTTATTATTTTTTTTTTACTTTGCTGAAAAACGCCGGGATTGCGCATTGACAAAATTAAATAAAGTTGACAAGCGCTCGAGCAACTTCAACTTGTCGGGGCCAAACCAACACGCCTAACCCTTCGTCCGCTTTCTTTGTCTGCTCTTTGCCGCTTTCTTTCTCGTTCTTTCTCTCCGGACCGGAGATGTTAGCGCCCAGGATCTGCCGCGTTCTGCTCCGGCCTTTACCCACCTGGTCGAGGTTGCGGCGCCGTATCCGTCGGAGCCATTCATTACGCCGACGAATCGATTGCTCGAGCGTCGCCTTGTCCTTGTTCTAAAAACAACACTCTTGGCCGTAACTCCATTGTCACCGACGTTTACGGCTGGATCAACTATTTACGGCGCAACTGACCATTTTAAAACTCGAGTGAGCGGGCAAACTACAGTGTGAACATGGCCACAAAGTCCATAAGTCATAGCATAACAGCAACGAATGCCTCCAACGTGAATTCCGGCCGGCGCTGTTGAGATTTACGAACCGGTAGTAGCTTTGCATTATTTTATCGTGCAAGAATTCTATATCACTAAGCGGCTCGGATCCCCGGGCAAGCGTGCCGACAATTCCAACGTGGGCACGATATCAAGCTAACCTATTAACCGAAGTCGGTGTTTTCTTTTATTTGAAGAGACAGATTTGTCAGCTTTCTCCCGGTTTTTTTAAAATAATTTTGTCGTCTTTGTGGTAGTTAAAATATATATTTTTAATTAGTATTAAAACAATTACTTATTATTATAAGTGTTTTCTTCAGTCAGCATTACACAACAAGCAATTAATTACTTCACCATTCGGCAGTATATGAGTAAGGACAGTACAATTTGATAAGATACCTGAAATATAAACCATGATGGAAGCAACAAACATGTAAGTACTAAGACAAAAGGAGCATACGCTCCGCAACATATAAAAACATAAATACAAAAATATGAACACAAATATAACTTCAAATTTTATATCAACAGGCATCAAGCAAGAATGCACATATAAAAATATGTTAACATCTCAAATACTTCAAAACGGAACCTAACATTTTTACGTAAAAATGACATGAAAATTTGAATTCAGTCAAGAAGATCGTTGGTAATTCTAAACGAAATTGCTTAAGATTGGGAGTAGCAACAAGAGCTTCGGTAAGGTTGTCCCATGCTTTGATGTAGCAGGGCATGAACGAATCTAACTCCCTGGTAGTTAACGATAATTTTAGAAAGGAGCATTATGAATTAATTCGCCCGTCATTTACAACGGGAAAGCTTGTGTAAACGGGCAGGCTTTTTTGCATTGCGTATCCTGAAGATATAATTATTTTTTCTACGCGCTTTCATCAGTAAACACTGCTTGTGGAACAATTTGAATATTTTGGATGTTATTTGCTCTAGGATAATGAGGGAAGCCCAGCAGTCGTGAAAAGCCCACGAGGGTGGACTCTGGTTGGACTGCTGTCGTACACCTTCAACTGTTCTTCTGTTCCTGCATACTACACCAACGTGATTCACTACTTGGATTGGATTAATAAAAAAATAATTATGCACAGATCCCTCGGACGCAGAGGGTAACATGCTGAACAAAATAAAGTGTTCTCCGGCACCAGACACCTACAATTGTTGTTTTTGAAGCGGTAGCATTATAGGCAAAACCCCACTCAAGATCGTATCCTCAATTTTACGTAACGCCCGTGAGCTGAGGCTGAAGCTCAATGTCGCGTTATCAAGGCCAACTATCGCCCGTGGCTGAAGCTGAAGCTCAATGTCGCGTTATCAAGGTCACGTAACGCCCGTGGCTGAAGCTGAAGCTTAATGTCGCGTTATCAAGGCCAACTAACGCCCGTGGGTGAAGCTGAAGCTCAATGTCGCGTTATCAAGGTCACCTAACGCCCGTGGCTGAAGCTGAAGCTTAATGTCGCGTTATCAAGGCCAACTAACGCCCGTGGGTGAAGCTGAAGCTCAATGTCGCGTTATCAAGGTCACCTAACGCCCGTGGCTGAAGCTGAAGCTCAATGTCGCGTTATCAAGGCCAGCTAACGCCCGTGGCTGAAGCTGAAGCTCAATGTCGCGTTATCAAGGTCACCTAACGCCCGTGGCTGAAGCTGAAGCTCAATGTCGCGTTATCAAGGTCACCTAACGCCCGTGGCTGAAGCTGAAGCTTAATGTCGCGTTATCAAGGCCAACTAACGCCCGTGGCTGAAGCTGAAGCTCAATGTCGCGTTATCAAGGCCAACTAACGCCCGTGGCTGAAGCTGAAGCTCAATGTCGCGTTATCAAGGTCACCTAACGCTCGTGGCTGAAGCTGAAGCTCAATGTCGCGTTATCAAGGTCACGTAACGCCCGTGGCTGAAGCTGAAGCTTAATGTCGCGTTATCAAGGCCAACTAACGCCCGTGGCTGAAGCTGAAGCTCAATGTCGCGTTATCAAGGTCACCTAACGCCCGTGGCTGAAGCTGAAGCTCAATGTCGCGTTATCAAGGCCAACTAACGCCCGTGGCTGAAGCTGAAGCTCAATGTCGCGTTATCAAGGCCAACTAACGCCCGTGGCTGAAGCTGAAGCTCAATGTCGCGTTATCAAGGTCACCTAACGCCTCGTGGCTGAAGCTGAAGCCCAATGTCGCGTTATCAAGGCCAACTAACGCCCGTGGCTGAAGCTGAAGCTCAATGTCACGTTATCAAGGCCACGTAACGCCTGTGGCTGAAGCTGAAGCTTAGAGGGGCCCTGCAACAACTTTTTGACTGGTTTTTAGTTTCCACCGAACCTGAGCACACTGAACGTAGTAACTTAATAAAACTTTCTTTTCGCAAAATTCGCTTTATTTTAAAGGTTATAGGCGAATTAGAATTTCAAAAACCAACAAAAAATAACCTCCTTCATGACGTCGTAGGTCCTGGCTTGAGTGGCCGTGAACTAGAGGAGGGATAGTGAGCTCATCGAGCGCTCACGGCTGCCGCACTCCGTGTCGACGGCTCGAGAGGGCGCCACTAAAGCATGTGTTGGATAGGCTGTATGAAGCGGGCGGCCAGGGCGGCTCGCATTGAATTTGCTGCGCGATTAAAGACTATTTCGGCATAACACTTCATTGGCCACAAAGAACAGCAAACACGGGGTAAAGATCAGTATAGAACGGGAGCCACTTCGCGCTGCCATACCGCCAAATGGCCAAACCGCCAGCAGGGCCCACGCCGAAGGACTTGGGAACGCTCGGAACCCGTCTGATCATCGAGCCGGTAAACGACCGCAGCGCCGCCGCGTACATGCGGGACCTTTCTACGCTCGCCGTTGGACGGCGCCTCATCCCACTAGCCCTTTCTAGTATGCGCCGCTTTTTACGCCGCTCGGTGGCAGGTATGTCGACGGGTCATTTCTTGTTTCCGTAGTTTATAAACTGCATTTGTTTCTTTTCTGATCTAAAATACTGAACAAAAACTACTTTCGTACATAACTCAAACGGTTCGCCGCACTTATATTTTGCATCTCGACTAAAAAAAGCTTTTAGCGGCTCTGACCAGTAGTAAGCCCAGGACCAAACACGTCACATTTTGCGCGCTTTCGGCACCGCGGGTCGCCCTCGTCGGTGGAGGAGGTTTCCGCGTCGTCCGGTTAAAATATGACGCACTGATATTTAGCTACTCTCTCCGTGCCCGGTGGCTTGCCCGTACCCCAAGAGACGTGGAAATCGCAAAAAGGTAGACGCTTAAATATGATTGCAGGGCCCTTTAATGTCGCGTTATCAAGGCCAACTAACGCCCGTGGGTGAAGCTGAAGCTCAATGTCGCGTTATTAAGGCCAACTAACGCCGGTGGCTGAAGCTGAAGCTCAATGTCGCGTTATCAAGGTCACGTAACGCCCGTGGCTGAAGCTGAAGCTCAACGTCGCGTTATCAAGGTCACGTAACGCCCGTGGCTGAAGCTGAAGCTCAATGTCGCGTTATCAAGGTCACGTAACGCCCGTGGCTGAAGCTGAAGCTTAATGTCGCGTTATCAAGGCCAACTAACACCCGTGGATGAAGCTGGAGCTCAATGTCACGTTATTAAGGTCACCTAACGCCCGTGGCTGAAGCTGAAGCTTAATGTCGCGTTATCAAGGCCAACTAACGCCCGTGGGTGAAGCTGAAGCTCAATGTCGCGTTATCAAGGTCACGTAACGCCCGTGGCTGAAGCTGAAGCTCAATGTCGCGTTATCAAGGTCACGTAACGCCCGTGGCTGAAGCTGAAGCTTAATGTCGCTTTATCAAGGTCACATAACGCCCGTGGCTGAAGCTGAAGCTTAATGTCGCGTTATCAAGGTCACGTAACGCCCGTGGCTGAAGCTGAAGCTTAATGTCGCGTTATCAAGGCCAACTAACACCCGTGGATGAAGCTGAAGCTCAATGTCGCGTTATCAAGGTCACCTAACGCCCGTGGCTGAAGCTGAAGCTTAATGTCGCGTTATCAAGGCCAACTAACGCCCGTGGCTGAAGCTGAAGCTCAATGTCGCGTTATCAAGGTCACGTAACGCCCGTGGCTGAAGCTGAAGCTCAATGTCGCGTTATCAAGGTCACGTAACGCCCGTGGCTGAAGCTGAAGCTCAATGTCGCGTTATCAAGGTCACATAACGCCCGTGGCTGAAGCTGAAGCTCAATGTCGCGTTATCAAGGTCACGTAACGCCCGTGGCTGAAGCTGAAGCTCAATGTCGCGTTATCAAGGCCAACTAACACCCGTGGGTGAAGCTGAAGCTCAATGTCGCGTTATCAAGGTCACGTAACGCCCGTGGCTGAAGCTGAAGCTTAATGTCGCGTTATCAAGGCCAACTAACGCCCGTGGGTGAAGCTGAACCTCAATGTCGCGTTATCAAGGCCAACTAACGCCCGTGGGTGAAGCTGAAGCTCAATGTCGCGTTATCAAGGTCACGTAACGCTCGTGGCTGAAGCTGAAGCTTAATGTCGCGTTATCAAGGCCAACTAACACCCGTGGGTGAAGGTGAAGCTAAGTGTCGCGTTATCAAGGTCACCTAACGCCCGTGGCTGAAGCTGAAGCTTAATGTCGCGTTATCAAGGCCAACTAACGCCCGTGGGTGAAGCTGAAGCTCAATGTCGCGTTATCAAGGTCACGTAACGCCCGTGGCTGAAGCTGAAGCTCAATGTCGCGTTATCAAGGTCACGTAACGCCCGTGGCTGAAGCTGAAGCTTAATGTCGCGTTATGAAGGTCACATAACGCCCGTGGCTGAAGCTGAAGCTCAATGTCGCGTTATCAAGGTCACGTAACGCCCGTGGCTGAAGCTGAAGCTCAATGTCGGGTTATCAAGGCCAACTAACACCCGTGGCTGAAGCTGAAGCTCAATGTCGCGTTACCAAGGCCAACTAACGCCCGTGGCTGAAGCTGAAGCTTAATGTCGCGTTATCAAGGCCAACTAACGCCCATGGGTGAAGCTGAAGCTCAATGTCGCGTTATCAAGGTCACCTAACGCCCGTGGCTGAAGCTGAAGCTTAATGTCGCGTTATCAAGGCCAACTAACGCCCGTGGGTGAAGCTGAAGCTCAATGTCGCGTTATCAAGGCCAACTAACGCCCGTGGCTGAAGCTGAAGCTCAATGTCGCGTTATCAAGGCCACGCTAACGCCCGTGGCTGAAGCTGAAGCTCAATGTCGCGTTATCAAGGTCACCTAACGCCCGTGGCTGAAGCTGAAGCTCAATGTCGCGTTATCAAGGTCACGTAACGCCCGTGGCTGAAGCTGAAGCTTAATGTCGCGTTATCAAGGCCAACTAACGCCCGTGGCTGAAGCTGAAGCTCAATGTCGCGTTATCAAGGCCCACTAACGCCCGTGGCTGAATCTGAAGCTCAATGTCGCGTTATCAAGGTCACCTAACGCTCGTGGCTGAAGCTGAAGATCAATGTCGCGTTATCAAGGTCACGTAACGCCCGTGGCTGAAGCTGAAGTTTAATGTCGCGTTATCAAGGCCAACTAACGCTCGTGGGTGAAGCTGAAGCTCAATATCGCGTTATCAAGGTCACCTAACGCCCGTGGGTGAAGCTGAAGCTTAATGTCGCGTTATCAAGGCCAACTAACGCTCGTGGGTGAAGCTGAAGCTCAATGTCGCGTTATCAAGGTCACCTAACGCCCGTGGCTGAAGCTGAAGCTCAATGTCGCGTTATCAAGGCCAACTAACGCCCGTGGTTTAAGCTGAAGCTTAATGTCGCGTTATCAAGGTCACCTAACCCTCGTGGCTGAAGCTGAAGCCCAATGTCGCGTTATCAAGGCCAACTAACGCCCGTGGCTGAAGCTGAAGCTCAATGTCAAGTTATCAAGGCCACGTAACGGCTGAAGCTGAAGCTGAAGCTTAGAGGGGCCTGCAACAACTTTTTGACTGGTTTTTAGTTTCCACCGAACCTGAGCACACTGAACGTAGTAACTTAATAAAACTTTTCTTTTCGCAAAATTCGCTTTATTTTAAAGGTTATAGGCGAATTAGAATTTCAAAACAAACAAAAAATAACCTCCTTCATGACGTCGTAGGTCCTGGCTTGAGTGGCCGTGAACTAGAGGAGGGAAAGTGAGCTCATCGAGCGCTCACGGCTGCCGCACTCCGTGTCGACGGCTCGAGAGGGCGCCACTAAAGCATGTGTTGGATAGGCTGTATGAAGCGGGCGGCCAGGGCGGCTCGCATTGAATTTGCTGCGCGATTAAAGACTATTTCGGCATAACACTTCATTGGCCACAAAGAACAGCAAACACGGGGTAAAGATCAGTATAGAACGGGAGCCACTTCGCGCTGCCATACCGCCAAATGGCCAAACCGCCAGCAGGGCCCACGCCGAAGGACTTGGGAACGCTCGGAACCCGTCTGATCATCGAGCCGGTAAACGACCGCAGCGCCGCCGCGTACATGCGGGACCTTTCTACGCTCGCCGTTGGACGGCGCCTCATCCCACTAGCCCTTTCTAGTATGCGCCGCTTTTACGCCGCTCGGTGGCAGGTATGTCGACGGGTCATTTCTTGTTTCCGTAGTTTATAAACTGCATTTGTTTCTTTTCTGATCTAAAATACTGAACAAAAACTACTTTCGTACATAACTCAAACGGTTCGCCGCACTTATATTTTGCATCTCGACTAAAAAAAAGCTTTTAGCGGCTCTGACCAGTAGTAAGCCCAGGACCAAACACGTCACATTTTGCGCGCTTTCGGCACCGCGGGTCGCCCTCGTCGGTGGAGGAGGTTTCCGCGTCGTCCGGTTAAAATATGACGCACTGATATTTAGCTACTCTCTCCGTGCCCGGTGGCTTGCCCGTACCCCAAGAGACGTGGAAATCGCAAAAAAGGTAGACGCTCGAATATGATTGCAGGGCCCCTTTAATGTCGCGTTATCAAGGCCAACTAACGCCCGTGGGTGAAGCTGAAGCTCAATGTCGCGTTATTAAGGCCAACTAACGCCGGTGGCTGAAGCTGAAGCTCAATGTCGCGTTATCAAGGTCACGTAACGCCCGTGGCTGAAGCTGAAGCTCAACGTCGCGTTATCAAGGTCACGTAACGCCCGTGGGCTGAGGCTGAAGCTTAATGTCGCGTTATCAAGGTCACGTAACGCCCGTGGCTGAAGCTGAAGCTTAATGTCGCGTTATCAAGGCCAACTAACACCCGTGGATGAAGCTGGAGCTCAATGTCACGTTATTAAGGTCACGCTAACGCCCGTGGCTGAAGCTGAAGCTTAATGTCGCGTTATCAAGGCCAACTAACGCCCGTGGGTGAAGCTGAAGCTCAATGTCGCGTTATCAAGGTCACGTAACGCCCGTGGCTGAAGCTGAAGCTCAATGTCGCGTTATCAAGGTCACGTAACGCCCGTGGCTGAAGCTGAAGCTTAATGTCGCTTTATCAAGGTCACATAACGCCCGTGGCTGAAGCTGAAGCTTAATGTCGCGTTATCAAGGTCACGTAACGCCCGTGGCTGAAGCTGAAGCTTAATGTCGCGTTATCAAGGCCAACTAACACCCGTGGATGAAGCTGGAGCTCAGTGTCACGTTATTAAGGTCACCTAACGCCCGTGGCTGAAGCTGAAGCTTAATGTCGCGTTATCAAGGCCAACTAACGCCCGTGGGTGAAGCTGAAGCTCAATGTCGCGTTATCAAGGTCACGTAACGCCCGTGGCTGAAGCTGAAGCTCAATGTCGCGTTATCAAGGTCACGTAACGCCCGTGGCTGAAGCTGAAGCTTAATGTCGCTTTATCAAGGTCACATAACGCCCGTGGCTGAAGCTGAAGCTCAATGTCGCGTTATCAAGGTAACGTAACGCCCGTGGCTGAAGCTGAAGCTTAATGTCGCGTTATCAAGGCCAACTAACACCCGTGGGTGAAGCTGAAGCTCAATGTCGCGTTATCAAGGTCACGTAACGCTCGTGGCTGAAGCTGAAGCTTAATGTCGCGTTATCAAGGCCAACTAACGTCCGTGGGTGAAGCTGAACCTCAATGTCGCGTTATCAAGGCCAATTAACGCCCTTGGCTGAAGCTGAAGCTCAATGTCGGGTTATCAAGGTCACGTAACGCCCGTGGCTGAAGCTGAAGCTCAATGTCGCGTTA
>JAZHYW010005613.1:0-39899 GCA_037355805.1 Ixodes ricinus
TTGAAATATCGTCAAAAATGAAATTAACTGATATTTTGAACCCACTTTATTGAAAAGGCAACCTTTTATTTCGTTCAATATTTTTTATTATTGCTGCCAATCATATGAACTTTCAATTGGCTTGATGCGATTTCCCCCTTTTTTGTTGTATCTTTTCTAGAAGTGATCGAAATCTCTCCCACGTTCACAGAACGACGAAATGCAGTTTCTGCATGTCGGCTTCGCTGCAAAGACTATACTGCTTATTTGTGTGTTCAAATGCAGCGGGTAAATTCATTTCGATTGAGAACACTCGTGCTTGGCTACATATTGTGTTTTCTTAATTTTGTAATGATGGCAACTGACATTCCTTAGTCCGATCGTTAGCGGTGCAGCGGATGTACCATTATCCGATGTCTAAAGCCAGGGCACAAAGGGAGGAGAAAACTGAACAAACTCTTCATTTAGCCAGACCGGGGTCATATATCTGTTTGTGTTATACACAGGTTGTAAGGCTTGAAGCACATCGCCACAGTACACAATTTTCGTTCGCAGGACGGCTCCTTGATGCGGACGTCAAAGGACCTCGTTAAAAAAAATTAAATGACAAGAAGCGTTCAGCTTTTCGACTTACCGGAGGAAGAAATCAGTATATTCAGGAAGCACAAAAAAGAAGAATGGGCCTCAGTAGGTGCTCGCACAGGATTACGCTCCTCACATGTGTGGTGCACAGTTCGCGAGCCGGGCCAGGAACCTAAGGTGACATTAGCACGAGATGTACGGTCTCCGGCAATATAAAAGACACATTCGCCGATGCTGTTTATGCAGCAGTGCCAAGTCCGCCTTGGCCGGACGCGCTTTATTTTGAAGGAGAAAATAGAACAAACCTTTACTCCCAAACCAAAGCAATGTGTGCCTAGCCAAAGCAAATCTACCGTAGCCACCTAAAATAAAATCGTCAAATCGCTTTTCCATATTCCCGAAGGCGGTACAATCTTTGCATTAGCGCGAAGGGCCGAGCTGTGTATAGCACAAACAGATATATGTCCCTAGTCTGGCTACATGAAGAGCTCGTTCCGTTTTCTCCGCCCTTTATGCCCTGGCTTTAGACATCGGATAATGGTACATCCGTTGCACCGCTAACGATCGGACTAAGGAATGTCAGTTGCCATCATTACAAAATTAAGAAAATACAATATGTAGCCAAGCACGAGTGTTCTCAATCGAAATGAATTTACCCGCTGCATTTGAACACACAAATAAGTAGTATAGTCTTTGCAGCGAAGCCGACCTGCGGAAACTGCGTTTGGCCGTTCTGAGAACGTGGGAGCGATTTCGATCACTTCTAGAGAAGATACAACAAAAAAGGGGGAAATCGCATCAAGCCAATTGAAAGTTCGTATGATCGGCAGCAATAATAAAAAAAATTAACCAAATAAAAAATGGCCTTTTTTCGATAAAGTGGCTTCAAAATATTGGTTAATTTCATTTTTGACGATATTTCAAATTTTATATAAAAATTCACTGAAAATTAAAAAAAAACTAAACTTATGCCCGTCGATAGCTCATGTATAGGGCTACACCCGCATAGTATTTAATAAGTGACAAATATAATAACTCATGAGTTACAAGGCTCTCAAGATGTCACCGGATTGTCAGAGACAATGTTTGGCATTTTTTACCTCAATAAACAAAAATACAAAAGGATTTTCCTTTGAACTAAAAAATAGTCGAAATAAAATACAAGAGCACAAAAATTACTGTGAGTTTTGTATGCTTCCCGTATTCATACCAGCGTACAGAACTGGGTAGAAAAATCACGGAGTAAAAACAGATTTTCACCCTGCTCCACTCAATAATTTTTTGTGAAGCAAAATATTTTTTTTTAAATTTTGAAAAGCGGTTTTGTTTTTTCCAAAAATGGGGTAATTACATACTATATTTAAAACAAAAATCGAAAGACCCACCCCGACAAGCGTGTTCTATCTCAAATGAAACCACCCATATATATTTAATAAAGTAAAATAATGCAACTACTCGAAACTGGACTGAGGAGGAAGAAGAAATACAGAGGAGGAGAAAGCTGGCAGAAGTTACGTGGCTGTGCAACTTATTTTTTCTTCAATCAATGTATTTGCGGCTTTTTAGAAGCCACAAGAAATGGGTATCATATTTCTTTTCTATTTTTAATATTCAGTAGGTGCCTTCGATGACCCACGACTTTGGTTTTACAGTGATGTCTCGTTAATATGGACACCTCCGTTCCCGTACAAAATTGTCCGTAATGTGAGTTATCCATAATAACGAGACAAAAATGCATGTATCTTCCCAGTTTGTACCCGAAAGTGGTGTCCATATAGCGGGGTATCCATATTAACAAGACATGACTGTATTTGGTGGTTGTGTCTAAACCATAGAAAACAGCACATGACCTCGGAGAAGAAAGTGAGTGCGACTCAAACCGACCAGTTCTCGATCAACGGTTTTCGGGTGGAAAGAAAATGAATTTCGAGCAGCAAATTGTGTTCCGAGTAGTTAGGCTTTCCTATATCATGTACAAATAAAATCCTTGGCGAGGATAAATACCCAGTCAGTGGCTCTTTAATCATTGCAAGCCAAATATAGTATACCTCAGACCTCATGAAAGAAAGTGTACATGGCTTACCAACAAGAGCTTTTAGTCTTGCTGCATCCAGTTGTGGCTTTGCTCAGCCTTTGTGCGGTTTGAAGGTCTGCCGGTTACAATTCGCCAAGGAGGCCATCTGTGGTGAAGATCATAACCGAACCTTACCGGATGAACATTGATTCCTTCTTCTATTTGAGAACTTTCTTGTGTGAAGTCTTGTTGAGCCATATGGCATTACCAATGCACACATAGAAGTAAGACATAAACTTCAGTTCATCTTTGAAGCAGCACTATGTGCAAGAAATCTACCAGCACAATATAACCTGTACTGGGATTGAAAACAGGGGTCCTATTTGTCAACGGCATGCTTCAAAATTAATTTTGTTGAAGAAAAAAAATTGTAGCAATATTTACGTGGCAAAACACAATTTGATTCTGGCACAAAACCAAACCGCTGTAACTAGCAGTTATCCTTCTTACCTCATAACTGTCGGAGTTAACGATTTGAATGATTCGACGTAATCCCTCCTCCTCTTCATCTTCTCTCCTCTCTCTACCCCCAACACACACACACACACACACACACACACACACACACACACACACGCACACACACACACACACACACACACACACACACACACACACACACACACACACACACACACACACACACACACACACACACACACACACACACACCTCTTCTCCAAATAAACTCCGACCGTGCCACGCCTTGACACATATAATTCATTCTAAGCTTAAGCTTATCAGCACAGAAAAAATTATAAAGCACAAAAACTTTACCTAGTTTCTGGGCATATGAAAACAAACACACGGCACCCCTATCAATGAAGTTCCTTGTACTTGTAAAGAAAATCTCAAATTTAAAATATGTCTTATGAATTGCTTCGCAAGCGCGAAAATCAAATTACAATTACCTGTTTCATACAAGCTTCCTCCAGCCCTCCCGGGCAGTCACTCATCGCGTCGGAGGAAATTTTCGGTACTAGCACCCGCTTGCTTTCACTGGGTTTCCACGTCACTCGGCGATTCTGAAACGACCGGTGCCGACAGTTACTCCCACATATTGTGCTTAAAGCTCAAACTTCTAAATTAAAGGAGATGGTCAGTAGACTGGGCATAACGCGTAGGGAGACTAGAACTTACCAAACAGCTTTAGGATCCGCGCCTTGAAGAAGTCCGATTACGTTTCGTCACACAAGGCTTGACGGGCAGAAATTCTCCACATCAGAAATTGAGATGATATGTGGCTCATGGTCGTCCTCAAGACGTACGCTTGCATAATCGTTCGTAAAATTCCGGCCGCTCGACTGGTCTCGACTCTTCCACGTGCTTCAGGCGGTTAGATGTTTAGACTTCCCGCGAACGTTGCTTCGGGTTTTCCACGCTTCCATCCTCCGGCCGGAACGTTCGGTTTTATCGCGTCAGACTTTCTGACGTAGGGATGTATCACGTGACTATAATACTTCGTATTTTAACTCTTGTTTTTGTTTGCTGAAGTAAACAAATACTTAAAAGATTTACTTATTGATCTTAATTTAGCAAAACATTTGCATAAATTGCACTTTAAAAACTTATTTTTGTTTTATATGTCACTCCAGTGACTCCAGCTCACTCTATATTATCACGTGGTGTAACCCGCAAGGGTGACTCGGACTGATGAACTTAAGAAAATTATAAACGTTTCCAAACATTATAGTATTAATTAATTTTCAAATGTAAATACCAAATATATATTAAACTTATAACGAAGTAATTTTTTATTTGTTATTTTAAGTCGAAATTGTATTTGCTGCGGGATGACGTCGGCGCGAATTTTAAAATTTGGATTTGAGACATGTAGGGTGTCGCGCTGTGCGACCATGAACCCAAACAAAATAAATACTTGGAGCCAGGAAGTATACCCAGCTTGCCAAGGACAACAGGCCGGAGACGAAGTTGTGTCCTGAAAAATGCTGCAACAGGTCAGGGCCCCGGACCGACGTCGCCGACAGCAGTTTCTGTCGGCTCGGTTGTCTCGGAACACGGTGAGACAGAAAATCCCCGTGAACTAAGTAGTACCAATGAAATCGGAAGCGATCACAGTACTGGGCCAGTTAGTGAAGACACAAGTGATAAAATGGTGAAAGGCGACGGGAGACTTGAAGACGATTTCCTGTCCAAGTTTCCGAAGAGGCCACTGCCAAAGTCGAATGTAACGAGTCCGACGTACCCTGTTTCGGCTGGCCTTAATTGGACGCAGGTTGAAGGGCTTTTGAATCTCGAAAACTTCCTTGCTGGAGTGGACACTCTTCCCGGTACCAAGGAAAAGTACAACATTGGGAAGCCAGAAGCCAAACTAAAGGCCCAAACTGCCAACAAGCGCAGGCGTAAAATGCCTTTCAAAAAGGAACTTCCTTGCTCAACTACAAAGTGGAAAGCGCTGCCTGACACCTACTCTGTGTGAAACAAAGTGCAATCATAATTTCGGGAAGGTCATCCTTATTTCGTGTGTATGTGTGTGTGTGTGTGGGGGGGGGGGGAGGGGTCGGTGTGTGTGTTTGTTTGATGTGCATTTTATGTGCTTTTTTAATGACGTCTATGGTGTTATTGAATTATTCGATGTTATTCGGCACTACCGGCTTTTTTTTCTGTTAATCAAAAAGCATCAGCATCCGACCCCATCCCCTGGCGAATGACTAATCGCACGTTAATGCTGAATAGCCTATCACAACGCCAGATGCGAAGCTATGCGCTGTTCGGCAGGTGAGCCTTCACACTCTAGATACGCTAGTCCACATCTTGGCACGCGATTCTAAATTGTGCTAGAACTGTTCAAGCTCTGCGTTACCGAACTACCGCAGCACCATGCATGTGGACGTTGTGATGTCCCTTAGAAGGCGCAGCAGAGCATGCGCCATGACGCACAGAACTACTGAGCAAATGAGAATCGTGCAGACTTTCTGGTCCGTCAGTCAGCTAGTCTTCACCAACGTGCTTGCTCTAAACCGGTTGTTGATATCTTCAGCCATAGGACGCGCTTCACAGCTGCTGTCACAGCATCAGGTGCAAGCCGTTCCCTGCACGATGGCTCATTCCAGCTCTGCGTGAGGCTGAGTACAGTCGAACTGACATCACGCCTCTCTCCGAGCACGTGTAGAAGTGATGCTAGTCGGCCAGTCGGCTCAGTTCCTCACTATAGGAACTGAGCCCTCCGTGCATAGAAAGCGCGACCAGTATGTGACTGCGCTGATAATGCGGCGTTCCTATGCAATATAAACAACCGTTTAGCAGTGCGCTGACATGACGCCATTCATGCTACATGTGGCTAGCGCGATCTGCCTGCTGATCAAAGGGTCCACGGTACGTATCCCAGCTGGCGCCGGCTCTTGTTTATTTATCGACCCGCGGCGTAAGAGGTTATATAGACGATAGATAGACGATACATGGCACTGAACAGGCTGCGTGTAAGTAGCCAATGAATGCCTATTCACATTATAAAGCATGCGCACGATAGAATGTGCACGTGATCTGCCGCCCCAGAACGAGCGCGCAGCCTCTGCTAGGGCTCAAACAGGATACGTTCACATGGCAAAATGGAAGCCTGAAGTATCGCATTTCTTCGCCAACACCGCCAAAGTTATGAAGTTCTGATGTCGGAAGTCACAGAGAGCTTTTGACCAATCGTGGGAGATGATAATAGGATTTTTGAGTCAGTGTTATTCTATTTTTGACCCGGTTTTACTCTGATTTGCTCGGTTCTGGAGCGAAATTTATATAAAATCGAGAAGGTTCCACTCCGAAACCAGGTAAAACTGAATAAAACGGAGTAAAGTCGAATGTGAATACATAATCGAGTTGGTGCAAAATGGAGCTAGAAGTTCTTAAATGGCCACTTTTTGAAAATCGTTTTACGCTATTACTGTTACTGAGACATCCTGGAAAACAAGAGGACAGAATACACCGCTAAAACTGCAGAGTTCCGATGATACCTGAATTTCGTGGTTTGCCTATATATAATTATTCATAAACCTTGTGCGTACTATATGCACACACAATGTTCCCGTTCCCCATAGTCTTTTTTTATGTTCCACTGGCAGCCGCATGTTTTATAACACGAAAGAGGACAATACGTAAGTAATCAGGAAATTCTAAAACACATGACAAAAAAGAGTTCATCTTCACTTTATTAACTGAATGTTTTATTTAGTTAGTGTCTATATGGCCCAACCCAAGTTATATAGCTAAAAAGAAAAGGTTTATTTGGCAGATAGGAACCCATCGGTTTACGATAAGGAAAGAGGGATATTTAAGACAAACAGACAAGACATCGGGCCCATCGGGCAGGCACGTATCTGCAGGGGGAGGAGGGGGGGACCCATGGGGCCTGCCCCCCCCCCCAAGCCTTCCATTTGGTGGGGCCTCCTCTCCCCCTCCCCTTCATACAGCATTTTGTCATGGGCGAATCAAAATCCTGGCTGCGTGCCTGCCATCGGGTATGACTGCGCTAAAAGTATTTTCCTGTGCTCAAAACATAAAACTTTAGTATATAACACCTTTAATTTCTCCACTAAGCATACTGTTTAACCTGATAGATGCCCACTTAATAGATTTCATGTTCTGTATGATCCTCATCTCAAATGGTCCAACAGAAATTCCCAGTCGACCATTAAAAGTTCTCGATCCGAAATGCATTTCATTTGACCAATGAAGCTTTCAGTTTAACCAGTACAACTTGTTATTGGTCCTATAGAAGGACCAGTAGGCACTTGTATTGGACCAGAAGACATTCGTGTTGTTCCCATAGAAGTTTCTACTTGTCCCATAGAAGTTTCTACCTGTCCCAGGCACATAGCCACAAGGGGGAGGGGGGGCGGCCCCCCCCGCCTGAAATCTTCCATTTTGCTGGGACCTCCTCTCCCCCTCCCCTCATACAGCATTTTGTCATGAGCGAGCCGCCCCCCCCCCCCCCCTCGAAACAAAATTCTGGCTACGTGCCTGACTTGTCCCATAGAAGTTCCTCATGGTACAATAGAAGTCTGTATTGGTACGATATAACTTTTTATCGGCCCAGTAGAAATGCCCATTGGTACGACAGAAATCCTATTGATCCCATAAAAATCTCTATCGGTCCCATAGAAAATTTTTGCTAGGGTATGTGCTAATTTGGCAATTGAGCATTGTCACTGCCATAGTGCACCGAGTTCGCTTCTCTGCAGTGCATGGCTCATTGCTATCTCCCGTACAATGGCTCTGCCACATAGCGCCACTGGCTGCAATGAGCGGCAATGAGCAAACTGAGTGTCGTGCACATTGACACAATTGGCATCATGGCGCTTGCCCCCTAAAGTTGACTTTCCCTCAACCTATTCTTGTGCCTTCCCCGTGCTGCGGCTTCTCTGCAGCATTTCCAGTTGCACCAATGTGCAAAACATCGGATTTTCTCATCGGCGCCAATTGCACATTCATGCTCATAGGTTTTGGCTATGCATTTCAATTGGAAAAGGCCTGCCATTTCCACCAGGAAAAAAGGAATGCTGCACGGAAAGCAAAGTCGGAGATTTAACAAGGGCCTTTGGCTGTAAAATTTAAATGTGTCATGAAACGATATCCCGTTGGACTGTACATGACCTTACAGACGCATACTGGTCGTAGTCTGGCACAAATATTCTGGCACGGACCACCACTGCTTCAGAAGCGTGTTGATGGTTGTGAAATTAAGATGATTAAATGGGACCATTTCTTTCAGTATTGCCTTCGCAAAGCTTGATGACGTGCGCGTGTTGCACAGGATCATCCAGTGAACATCCTTTTCAATCTACTTAAAGCAATGCAATTTTTTTATTTATACAAATATCGTTTGTGCTGAAATATATCCCAGGAAAAAATTCATCTGAACAACACAAACAAAAAGGGTATATACATATCCAACGCGAAATGCTGAACCACTGCAAGAATCATTTTTTAAAATTAATTACGGACAATAGACTACATAATACACCTTTCGGACTACACTGAATGAGTTGAGTGGGGAGATATAAAACTTAACAATGGGTCGGTGAGCAGCTTACGGGAATTGCACATATCTCATCTCAAACCAAACATAATAGAAGAAAAGTGTGATTTATACTCATCTCAAACCAAAACAAAATGAGAAATTATTTTTCTGAGGGCGCGTTGAATTTCTTTAACGTTTTTTTTTCTGCTAATTCTCTAGTCTGTTCAAACTGAGTTTAGCATTATATAATGACAAGAATGATTGTTCTCCTCGTGTAACGGATATCTTCATACGTAAATAACGAGCGTGTTGTTAAGGGCACTGAATATGAGGAAGGGACTAGGGGACGGACAACAATGACGAACGAGACCTTCCACATTCTTGGAAGTTGTCGTTTGTTGTTGTTTTTATTTATCTACTAATCATGTGTAAACAATTGCGGTGCTCGCGTCTCATCTGCTATTTAGGTGGCTCGGGACTAGTTAAGCTGTGTTACTGCTTTTTACTTGTTCCACCTTCCAACTCTCAACTGTAAGCGAAATAAAGACACTTATAATTATTATCTTTGTGCACAAGGTAATATGAATACACCACCGGAAACTCTTTTCTTTGCAGAATCCTATTCCCTGGTAATGTAGTTTCTGATGTCAATCAAAGTGATGTAATACTTGGAATATTTTAAATGGTTCTTTGTTAGTGGTGAGAGTTTTGAGCTGGAGAGTCCCGTGTCGGAAACCCCAGCTCGAAAGGAGCGTGGCGGACTGGAGCACACAATGTGCACCAGGATATATATGGCCGCGTGCGTCCGCAAGGGGGCGCGTGCGTGGCCGCGTGATCACCACTCTTGACTTCCGTGTGGAGGTCCAGGGCTCAGTTCCTCGGAGTTGCGCGTATTTTAATATTTCTTTCAGGTTAATGTTCTGGGGAATTCGTGAACCCTGTTGGTTGTTCGAGGTCCGAATGTTGTACGCGCCGAACCTTCTACGCCGATTGTACCAGAAGCCAACGCGTGTAGATAAAGAAGCTCCGCGTGGCGAACCGCAGTCAGTCTCGCTTCAACGTTCGATCCTGCTGTTACGCCAACTTCGACGCCCGCGGCGTTCAATTTTCTCTTCTGTTTCCTTTTCGTTTTAGGTACAAGTTCGCTTCATGCAACGTTTTGTTTGTTTCAGTGTGCATCTTCTCATCAATTGCCATTTGTGACATTTTGGTGGAGGTGCTGGGTATCGAAATCGATGCCAGCAAAACGTACTTCTCAGCAGGCCTGTCGGGCGCGATCGTTTTCAAGTCGTGTAGAGCTCATCCCAGTCGATAAGCACAAAACCCGAGCCAGCCGCCGCATCCAAGGTCAGTCCCCTTGGGTTTGAACGTTTGCCAGAGAAGTCGAAGACCCAGGCAGCGACGATGTCCCAGCAGAATCCCGTCGCCCCTTCCATCGTCTACCTGCCTGTTGCTTATCGTACGCCGACTCGATTCCACGGACAGATCCACGAAGACGTCGAGGACTGGATCCTCGACGTCTTGACGTCGGGGATAGATACGAGGACTGTGATGACTGGATCCGCGCAACAACGAATGGACCGCGGAGCAGTGCCTGCAGAACCTATATTTGCGTTGGAGGCTACTGCGAGGCCCTGGATCGAGGATCACGAGGCTTTATTTACAGCGTGAAACGTCTGTGCGGGCAGACTGGCAGCGGACGCTCGCCACACAACACCAACGTGAAAGGTCAGAACATCTCCTTCCAATTCAAACCTGAGGCCCCAATTAAAGCGTAACAAGCTTCTTGGAAGATGTCCTGCACCTGAGCGCGTATGCGGACCCACAAGCCAGAAACGACAAGAAGCTGCGGGATCCTCATGCACGGAGTGAGGGATGAGATCTTTGGAGGCCTCATCCGCAACGCGCCGGCAACCGTCGAAGCCTTTCTCACAAAGTCAACTAACATGGAGCGCGCCCTCCAAGCGCGTGCTTTCCACCACCAGCGACGTCCAAGCGTCGCTGCATCCCCGCTTGTTAGCTGCGAAAACGCTCCAGGTACGCCGAACAGCTGAGAAATTATCCGGGAGATCGTCCGGGAGGATCTGTGACGGTTTCCGCCAACCGCTAGTCGTCCGTCAACCCTCTCCATTGTCGAGGCTGTCCACGAAGAAGTGCATCGGGCTCCCCAACCAGAGGTTTCCGTCACCATAGTGGCGCCAGAGGAGCCGGAGGTGAGCTACGCCGCCGTGTCCCGACGACCGACCGCAAGCTCCCCACCAAGCCCCGGTGGCACCGTGAAAAGACGCCCCAATGCTGCGGTACCCTCAGCGTCAGGAAGAGCAAGCCCAGTACGTCCACCCGGAACAACCCTCGCCGAGAAAGTCCGGCGTATGGTAAACGGCCGACCGACGCCCGCTCTGCAACCACTGGGGGAAGCCAGACCGCATCTACCGTGGATGCACCCTTACCGTCAACTTGGGCTGCGTGGTTTCCACCCGAACGACCCACGCCCGAGGTACGGCGAACGCCCTCCCGACATCTAGAAAGTACCTCCGACGCTCGCCATCCTCAGTGCCATCTCTCCACCGTTGACTCCGCTCAACATCGCCACGACGTTCAGCGTCTCCAGCGCCACGACCCCGTTGAGAGAATCTGTCTCCCCTGCGTCGCCGGAGAAACTAAGTACGGCAACGCCTGGAAGTAGCGTTGCCGAAGACGACCAATGTAAAGAGCCTCCAAGAACGCCGGAGCGCTCCACTCTCCCGACGCCACGCATCGCAACGACGCTCCTGCAACGGTAGAAAACACGTTCAACGTTGTTATCGACGGCCATGAGGCCTCGACTCTCGGGCACACCGGAGCAGACTATTCAGCCTTGAGTGTCAGGCTCTCTCGCCGGCTTTGAAAAGTGACGACGCCTTGGGAGGGGCCGCAGATACGAACCGTTGGAGGAAACCTCATCACTCCTGTCGGAAGGTGGAATGGTCGCGTCGAAATTCACGGCGAGACGTGTCCTGTGAAATTCGTCGCTCTACAAGACTGTGGCAGAGACATCATTTTCGGCACATGACCTTTCTCTACAAATACGGCGCCGTCACCGACCTTTGAGAAAACAGATTGGCGCTGGGGACACCAGTTCTGCCTTCAGAAAAACCCCAAAAAGCAGTCAGCCGCTGTCCGAGTCGCAGCCGGCCACGTGAACCCGCCTCCGCGATCAAGTGTTGTTGTGGCCGTCGGGACCAATGCAGCTCTCTGCGGCGAAGTTGTGCTAAAAGGCAACCTTCAATTGATGCTGATAAGAGGTGTGAGGGATAGCGCGGCACCGAACGGGCCCGTCCCGCGGATGCGCGTGGGAACCGGGAGTGAAGAGGCAGAAGCGGCAGTGAAGAGCGAACGTACGCGGGCTTGGCCGCGGGTGACTCGAACGGTTTCGGAAGTGGCGTCGTGTGGATCGATACCTAACAGAGGAATAGGCGTCGCAAGAGAAGTAGTTCAACTTCAGGATGGGCCGACTATGATCCTCGTGACGAACTTCCGACAAGAATCGCAACACCTTACGAAAGCTGCAGCTGCGGGACACGTTGAGGAACTCCGGAACTTCGCCTATTTTAAATCAGAGTGAAGTTAAAACACTGTCATAGTGGATGAAATAGCCATATTTTTATTAAGCTCAGATAAACTGAGCATCATCTAAGTAGTGGAAGAGACGATGTGTTTTCATGGCGTCACCGCATGTGCGGTAAACTGGTCGAAGTGCTTCAGACTATGTCATGGCCTGTGGTGGAATGCTCCGGATTTTCTTGAAAATGTCAAGTAGTCAAAAGTACCCCATTAGTACCAGGGCGTTTCACTAGAACATTATCATGAGAACACAAAATACTGGCGCTAGGAAACTAATAAACTAAAAGGAGGCTACGAAGAAGTTGATGAAACAGGACTTTTCTATTTTCGCGAGAACGACTGTTTGTAATTTGTTCATTGTGGCCAAGCTTTTTTGGTATGTCGTCAAAGTGTTACACTGTTCCCGAATAAACATTCAACGGATTCATCACGTGTTCGCAGTGTTTATTTTGGCTTCGCCATGGGAGCCAACTAGCCAAAGCAATCTTCTATCATTAGGCCCAAAGAGGGTGTAGGGCTGTGTCACTTATTGATGCGTTGAATTGTTTCACGATTTATGTTCATTCGCGATTAATCTGATTATTTTATTCGAATGGTAATTCAAACGAAGCTATTCGACGTCATACCGGGATTTGTTTTATGGACTTGCCAAGTGCGATATGGACCGCTGTCGGGTTTCTTGCGAGAAGTTGCATCCGCATGCCGTTTTCCTTTTTGTACGGCTTTCCTTCGAATATTTGTCTTTTGTATCGCGCTTAACATTGACGCGCAAACTAGTGGAAATGCTGATGCCTACACCATGTATTTTGAAGCGTCAGGGCGGGATGTACTCAAATTGGTTACGAGAGCCTGTGCCCATCCAGCAGTTCAGACTTCCTGTGAAGGCACTTCCTGTGAAGACATTTTAGAAATGAAGGGAATTAATGTATACTGGACGGTAAACTGTACGTTGTTTAAAAAGCCGGAAAATATTGAACGCGTTTTTTTGGACTGTTGGAGCGCTTTCTTTAATTAAAACGTCCTCCATAACACTTTAAAAAACTTTCAGCCTTTCCACTCTGGTGAAGAAGGAAGACAAACGAAGCTGTACTATGGTAAGAGTGAAGTAATGGCTCGGCCAGAAGTCGGCAAGCCTGAGTAAAAAAACTCAAAAGGTTGCCGCCATCTACGCGTGACGGCGGCAACATGACAACCGGCAAGCCGGTTGTCTGGTTGCCACCGTTGCTTATAGATGGTGGCAGCTGTCCAGAGTTCTGTGTCATGAGGTCATGTGAGGACGGACGCAATCCTGGGAAAACTAGACCTTAACAGCTTCGCTGTAAAAAACAACTCCCCTAACGCCGTACGGTATTAGGTTCTTACCAGTCGCCAGTGAGCTAGTGCCGAATGATTTAATCATGCTTTTGAGTCTCCATAGTATATGGAAAAGCCGAATGGCGGTGCGTCATGCAGAAGTTGATGGGCGTTCTATTCGTGACTACTTTATAGACTCTGCCTGTAAAACGCCTCAAGGAATGCTATGCTAAGCGAAATAGTAATATTAAATATTTGCCAGTTTTGTTCGAGTTGGCAACCTTACGATCCTTTTGACCTCAATCATTACGGCTCACCGCCAAAAGACTGGCGGGGACCATTTTAACCTCACGTGTCCTTGTTAGCCCAGTGCGCCTGTCTTTTGTATTCATTCACCATCTTTTTCATCCCGTTTTTTACTCTATCATGTTACCAAAGTAATAAAAAAAAACGCCTATGGCCAAACGGTTATTGTGCTTGGCTCCCACGCGAAGAGCCGAGGTTCGATACCTTGCAGCCGAGGCTCCTTTTTGTTATTATTCTAATTTTCGCGTTCTGGTAAATTCGAGAACTCTGTTGCTTGTTCGAGGTCAGAATGTTCTACGCGCCGAATCTTCTATGCAGATTGTTCCAGAAACACACGTGTGTAGAATAATGTGTTCCGTGCGGCGAGCCGGAGTCAGTCTCGCCCCAACTATCGATCCTGCTGCTCCGCCGAAATCGACGCCTGCGACGCTAACCATCTTCTATTTTGTTTTGGGCGCAAGTTCGCCCGACTAAAAATTAAGTTTGCTTCAGTTTTCGTCGCCCCATCAATTGTCATTTGCGACAGTATTGTAGGAAGTCAGCTTGTAACAACATAAGCTATTGTGAATCGTAAATTCTTTATTTTGTTCAGTTTCAATTAGGTTTACAGGAGTGTATATCATAAGAACCATACTTTGAGCAGTAGCTGTTTTGCTTCGAAAACTTGTATGCTTATATTTTCTCATGTTTCTGAAAATTTTAAGGAATGTTTTTGTAAGCACGAACTGAGAGTGCATCACAAAATATGCATCACAGCTGTGTGAGCTCTAGAGGAAAATCACGCAATAAGAATATTATTATTATTAATGTGATATTAGTTGCTCGAAAACAAAACTTGTATTTTTTACAAACCCATAAGAAGTGTTTTCTAAGTAGGCGCTTGATTCTGCAAACTTCATGTTGTGTAAATTGCACTTCTGTTCCTCTTCGATATGCCTGTGATGTTACGTATATGGGAATTGTGTTTGATTCTGCTTTATTCTGGAACCGGCAGATGAAAAATATTCGAAAAAAGAATATAGACGAGTATAGTGTTTATTGTATGACATGAAGTTGGTGTGTCCCTATGTTGATAAGGATACTTTTCATTCAGATATTGGGATAAAGAATTTTGAGGTATCGTATCACTTTATATGGCAACTTTTCCAAGCAATGGCATAGCAGTATTGATGGATGTCATGAAAGGTATGCTGAGGAGCGTAGTTTACAACTCAAAGTTTCTTGCCGATGAAAATTTGCTGAAAACGCTTCAGTTTCCCTAATTTGACACACTATTTACGCACGCCCTTATCACCTTGCACTCCTGGGATAACTCTTCTAAAAATCCCAAGAGTGTGAAAGAATAAAACATCGAGGACGAGGACGGAAAAAGGACTTATTTAATGTTGAAAGAATTTACGTCCTCGTCCTAGATGTTTTATTTTTTCAAGTATTCGTATCAATTCAACCGCATGCTCGTTTTTAATTATTTCTACATCATGTTAGAAGAAATTAACGGTCTGAGATGCCAAGAAAGAAAACGCGTTAAGGAGAACGCGTAAGATGGTCTTATCTACGAAGGATATTCAATAAGCTTTAGAAAAACAAATTTTATAAAGTGAGTGCAAAAATTTAAACAAGCTCTAATTATGACTAAAGTTACGGTGAGCGCGTTGGTGATGATTAAATTAACAGAAAGAATAAAGAACATGACGGACTAGACGAGACATCTTTTGACTCACAACAACAAATATTTAATGAGAGGCTTGTGGCGAAAGGACCCGCGGAGGAAGAGGGAAGATGGAGATGGAGGAGGTGGTGCGGTGCTGTGTTATCACAACCGGTCCCCACGAAGTGAAAGGAAGGAAAGGAGCAGAGAGGGAAAAGGAAACATGGTCAAACAGGAAGGACGGTGTTGGGGGAAATAGGTGGCGAGGTAAGAGAGCCTGATCACGTGGCCGCGCGGGTCGTCGAGGACATCAACTGCAGCCGCAGATGCTCGACATCTCCCTCTGAAAAGGAAAGCGATGGCGCGGAAATATTAGGGAGCTTTAGTAGACCGTGTTTAACCCTCCGCTAACGAAGAAACCGCCACTGCGCCTGCGTGCCGATGGCTTTGGCTGTAGAGTTCCGGGTAGCGGAGGGGCTTAGCGGAGGGTGAAACACGATCTACTAAGACTCCCTATTGCGCGGAGAGTGTCGGATCGCGAAGGCTTCAATTATCTCTCGCCCGTAGCGGTCGCCGCTGGGACCCAGAATCCGGGCCGAGAAAAACTGGGGTTGGCAAGTTGGGCATGCCTTACAATGCGTCGCTATAGGGTGCTGAGAGTTGGGCTCATTCTTGGAACATTTCCCTCTCGTATTCACGCAACCTGTCGTTCAGCCAACGGCCCGTTTGCCCGAGGTACTCCCCACCGCATGTTAGTGGCACGGAATATACGCGTCCTGTCGCGCTAGCAACAAAGCCTCCCAAGTGGCTCTTTGAGCACTGCTCTCTTCGGGTCGGGGGATCGTTGACCCGTTGACCACATTTCGCTTTCCTTCTCTGCTCCTTTCCTCCCTTTCACTTCGTGGGGACCGGTTGTGATAACACACCACCACCCACCTCCTCCACCTCCTTCTTCCCTGTTCCTCCGCGGGTCCTTTCGCCACAAGCCTCTCATTAAATATTTGTTGTTGTGAGTCGAAAGATGTCTCGTCTTGTCCGTCTTTTTGTTTATTCTTTCTGATAATTTAATGCTACTAAATATGTTTGCTAAGGCCCACTCAAGTAGGGATAGTTTTATTTCGATGTTTGTTTCTTCTGCTAATTCAAGTACTCTTGCTTTAGATTCCATTGTCGTGTGGTGTCTTGTACTGTAAGTAATTATATTGAATTTACTGCTTTATTTACTTTTATCCGGATAAACATTTTGTTGACACTATTGATTTTTCGTTTCACTCTTCAAGAGCAGTATGCTCATTAGGATGATTTTCATAATACCAGGACTCGGTGGCCTGGTATGATGCCTTGTGTGTATGAGGCCTTATCTGTTCCTGAAATAAATATTTTTATTATAACTATAGTATTTAAAAAGACGTTATTGTACTTTCCACGATTTTAAAGTTTCCGTCGTCAAAGAAAAGAAATGATAAAATCACATCTATTGTTTCTTTGAAATACACGTTTTCAATACATTTTCTCAAAGCAATGAGTAATGTAACCACTTAGCTGAGGACAGTAACTGGAGAAACTGTCGTAACGGTTTTATTCTCGTTATACATATTTTTGTGCTATATATAACGACCTAAGAATTATATGCACCAGCTTTCTTGTAGAGAACACGCACTGCAAAAAACAGTAATATGTTGAATTGGCTCAACAAATAACGGGCCAGGAAACGCGAAACACACAGACCACTAATGCACCCTCTGAACAGGGCACACGCAAATCCCGAGCCCGTAATACTGTGCAATTGAGTACCGACCGAGAAGGAGAAATGAACCATGTAGAGAAAGATATAAACCAATGTAGATTTACGTAACATCGGATTTAGTTTTCAAGTATACCGAATTTTTTGAGGTAGGTGGGATGGAAAAAATTGAGCATTTCAGACACGTAGAACTGCAAAACCAATTCCCCCAATACAGATTTGTTTTGTACTTTCTAAGTATGTTCATTAGTTCTATGTTGTTGCGTGCGTGTGCTCAACTCAAGAAAAAAATTATTGAATATGAAAACGCCCCGTTTGTTGAAGAAAGGCGAATAAATTGTAAGCTCTCACTTATCGATCAATACATGCGCTAACAACGGCGCTTAACATTGGCACCCTCTTAATATTTTGCCGCATACCTTGGACATGTGGGACCGCTACATGCATCTGCGAATAAACTATAATCACCATTTCTCATAGAAAGGAGATTTTCTACTCATATATCGACAAAACCTATCTGGTGCAGATCAAAGGTTTCTTCGATCACGTTCAAGAGGCAAAATACAATATATCGGCTAATTCAAAAGATTCCTGCGGGGAAGCACATAATGTTTATGGCATTTAGAAAATTTCGTCGTTTAGGCTTGCAGTGACGCAATTACATTTCTTGAAGGTTTTGTTTTCGTCCAGGTCAGAATCTTCGTTCTGCGTTCGCTCCTGCAATTTGGAGGTTGACACTCTCAGTGCAGTGCTGCGAGTGGTCCCGGAAACCTGTCTTACACTGTCGTAATCCCACGTCATGTTAGGGTAGAGGCAACAATGTTAAAGATATTGCCAGTACTTGTTTGGTTTTGTGCCCACGAAAAACAGCAAGGCTAGTCTCCAGTGTGGAGGATATATACACTAAGACCAATCATGAAATTCCTATGGTAAAATGAAAAGAACAAATGAAAGATCTTAAGATTGAAAGAATTGGCAGTTTGAATATTCTATATTGTTTGCCCAAGCACAAGTGACCAAAAAAGGGTCTCCTTGCCCAGAAAAACTGCAAATCCGCTGTGTAATCACAAAGAAAAACACGAATTACTTGCCGATCTGCAGCCGCGTGTGGCGCTTGCGGGAACTATATGGTGAAAGCGTCTCTTGGGGTACGCGGAAGTAATCGAAAACCTCTCCCCCTCCGCTGCGACATGTGCCGTCAGCCCCGGGGCGAGCCATCTTTTGTATCGATCGCTTTCCGCGACCTTCGACGGCGCTAGTCTTTTAGAAGTCGAAAATCGCGGATGAACCGTCTGGGGTCCTTGAAGAGAAAACCCAAGGGAAAACCACGGTTTCCGAAAAGCACCTCACACGAAAGGTGAGCGTGAACAGTTGAGAGGCACTTTGATCTTCAATTTGTTTCAGTTTATTAAAAAAATGAAACCTGGCACTTGCAAGAAAATACGGTTTTCGGTTCTTTTTTTCATAGGTGACACATGTTAATTTCCGTAGTTACTTGGCGAAAGTCTGAAAATCGTTGCACCGGCCCTTTAAGTGTGCACGGAGTACAAGATGATAACTTGATTTAGCATTGCGCTGCACGTGCATTCACGACGATGGTCTTCTAGGTGTCCCGTCGTTGCCAAATATATACAGAATATTTGAATATTTCAGTGTTCTTTCGTTGATGCACCGCCTCGTTTGTCCGACGTAGCAACGGCCAGATCTTAAGTAAATGTTGTAGACCACTTCTTGTTCGTAGGGGGCGTACTTTGTCCTGTGCTTTGTGTCGCATTCATTTGTTTTATGTTTACTCCTGCCTAGGTTAGCTTGCGTCACATCGAAGATATGTTATTCGGCGCCGAGTGCACCGCTTTCGCGTCTTGTTGGCTAGCAATATTTATATTTTAATTTCTGGGTGATCTCATGAATATATGGGGCCGCCACAAAATGATTTAGTGTCTTTTTTTTGTGCTGCGTGGGACTTTCTCGTCGTTTGTTTTTTCTGACGCTGGGGCGTAATTTTTCACAGATGGAGGCCAGTACGTATTTTGGGTAGCCAGCTTCTTGAAGTCTGACTACCTGTCTCGAAGCTTCGGGGGTATATATTTCCCAATGTATAACCAACTAGGTGAGCTCATCCCCGTCGTATGTACGCAAACAATACTAATCTGGACCCTATCATCTGTGAATGCCCAAACGCGCACCGAAGTCGCGTTCAAACCCTGCCTTGCTCTGTTCACTAAGGACAGTACTGACGTCAAAAATCACCGCGTTTCCGTGCCACGGCGATGAAAACAGGGCACAACATGAACGTTCAAGTGGTTTGTTATCATGTTCAAAACAAGCCAAATACGCTCCAAGACATTGTTCACAAACATGCTTGCGAAACAAAGCTGGAAACGAAATTCGAACGCGTCATTCGTCTTACCTAGAGCACCTTTCAATAACAAACGCGAGGAAACCGCAAACCCACGGACTCAAACGCCGCAGCTTCTTTCGCCATTTTTGTTTTTATTTTTTCGGCGCCGGAACTTCGTCAGCGATCTGCAAATACGTCATACCACGTTTTTCACTCGCGCGCACCGTCTCATGACTCGGTGTACGAGAGCGCGAATCCTTAACTCCGGTGTGACGTGCACCGGAAGTTGCGTTTCGCCGCCTAGTGGAACGAAATCGAGCTCCTTGATTAACGCAGCCGCTAGTCAACGCACCCATTGGACCACGCCAGGCAGGGATGAGGCATTAATTAAGCCGACGAGCACCGGAACATAAGCTATTGATAAGATAGAAAGGAGCACGCCAACGCACTGACGTCCCCGACGAGAAGCATCGATCTGCCATCTCGCCTCGGATAGCTTTGCGGAGCGGCTTAGTTTCCCTTTTTATTTTATTTTTATGGTTCCACGCGAGAAATCGTTTTCTCCTTTCTCCTCGTTTTTCCTCCTCCCTTCTTCACAAAGTTCGGGTGTGTACCCAGAAGCACGCTCGTTGGATAGCCTCTTCGATTTATCTTCCCCCACTCCTAACGATATTTCCAGATTGCGAAGGATAAAGGTAGGATTTTCGCGGACCTATCCAGGTTCGAGGTTAGACTTTCAGGATATCTTTGGGCCTTAATCGCCGGACAAGTGGCAGAGTTGTGATGTCCGAGGAATGTGTTTTTCGTGCAAGCTGGCTGTAGTTCAGACGGTGTCGTACGCAGTTACTTGTCGCAAGCTAATGCTCGTTCTCGCCGATTGATTGTTCCGCTTTATTTTACATAGAACACAAATGAATGCCACATGGTTAACGTTTTCTCGTTCGGCGCAGAATTTTTTTATTTTTTCCTATTTGTATTTTTTGCGTGAGCTTTTTTTTTTGGTAGGGACGAAGTTAGAATTGCACCGACGCGGCTCGAAAAAGAGCAATCATCTTGGGAAGCTATGGGATCACGCCAAAGACACAAACGACAGTCCGCTTCGCAACGAGCGAAGCGGAAAAAACATTCACTCCGGCAACGCTCAAACGTCCGCAAAACGTCGTTTGATTAAGATGTGACCGCGGAGCAGAGAGCGGTGAGAATGTCAAAGGACTTTTCCTACTATAGAGAGACATCGCATCGAATTCAAAAACAACTCTAGGTATTGAGCGCATCAATTTCGAATTTCAAGTCAAATAAAACGTATACATATATATTTCATGGCAGGCAATGCGAGGAAACTTCCTCTTTTACACGTTTTACGGCGTTTATTCATCTCCGATAGCGGTGTTTCCCACGGCCCGGACGGGAACCTGCGGAGCTTCACGCCTACTAAGCTTCCGGGGTTACGACAGTCCGGTATGCAACAGCGCCCTCTGCTTCGACGTTTGCTCTTCTGTGTCATCCGATAGCCATTTTAAGAATAAAAACCAAAGCAGACGAATTATCCTCTTCAATATGACGCCTAAACAGCGCCACGAGCAAGTAGACTGGCGAAAGGCCCTTCTCAGTGTTGCAGACATTTTGAGCCAGATGGCTCGACGTGTCCTATACGTCATCTGGCAGGAAGCACCGTGGCAACAGTTTTGTCTTATTTGTTTACGGGGATACCTCTTAAGGCGGTGTTTCGCAGCGGCACACGTGTGAGTTCTGTTTGCGTCGTGGCCCGATCAATTAAGACAGAATATTTTTTCGCTTGATTTAGAGACGAAATGTTCGCAGCAACACGTGCGGGAATTTACAGTTTCGTCACACTGTGACGTCACAGGTTTACGTGACGCCATTTCAAATGACGGCACAATTTTCTAATAAAACTGGAAACATTTCTTCGCTAAATTTAGAGGGACGTAAATCCCTAAATTTGAGCATCTTACAGCAAATGTGTGCAGCTGCTTGCCGCGATTCGATTTTCACCGCAGATCATTTGAAAAACACTGGAAGAGAGCGGCAATATTTTGTTTGTGTGTGTGTCATTTTTAGCGGTCTTAGGAACGTTTCCAGCTTCATTTTGCGAAACATTGTGTATATGATGTTCTCAGTGGCGAGTAATCAGTCAACGAAACGACTAAAGAACGCAAGTCTGTTATATACAAAAAGAACACCAACAGTTACGTGTCGCCGCGAATCGATTCAAGCAAATTGGAGAAGAGCGAACGGCCCGTGCGCTGATAACCAAGACCGCAATTTTAAAGCGGTAAATGCAGGTGCTCGAAAAGAAGCACGCAGTTGCCTCAATCAGATACGATATGCGGTAAAAAGAGTTGGAAAGGACGGGAAATATTTCTGCGGGCCAAACTTACACTTTTCTAGATCCATTTCGCAATGAATTAAAGGGGAAATGTAAATACAAGAGAAGATAATGCTCGCAATCATTAAATTATGCCATCCCCTTGACTGTGTTCATTCGTAAACTGGCAGCGCGGTTGGTGCTACGTGCCTGCTGGACCAGTCACAGGTCTATCCTTCGCCACGTGATCACTCTCCCGCCCAATTACACGCTTGGCGAGCGGTGATAGCTACTGAAAAGTAGGGGCTTGTTGGTCCCGAGCGCGTAGCCCCCGCCATACTGTCAGCTCAGGGTGTGAAATAATACATATTGTGAATATAAAACAAAAAAGGTGTAGAACGTGGCAAGTGTACACACTTCGAGAGATTAAATGAAGCGTAGGTTCAGCTTTTTTTTGCAGATTCTACGCATAATGGCTCTGAAAAATCCCTACCTTTCAGTGATCAAATGTGCGTCTCACACGCACAAAACCGCACGCGAAGATGCGAGAAAAAAAAGATTGAGGTGAAAACAGATATGATGGTGAATGACAGGCATGCTTGAGCACAGTTAATCATCTAAAATAATAATAAATCTGTTGAAGCTCCTGTAGATGCATATTGTAAACAATGAAGGGCAGATAGACGGTTCATGCAGCAGAAACCAAGGTGCTTGTTAGGGCGAGCTTGTGCCCAAAACAAATCCAGAAGTACAGGCGTCGTGGGAGTCGAAGGTGGTCTGTCTCCTGAATCGATCGCTGGTGAAAGACCGCCTCTGACGCCAGGGGCAGGATGTTTGATTGCAAAGGTAGCCTACATCGAGTACCACCTCCGAAGTAATAAAAAAACGTTATGCAATTGCGGAAAAAATTAAGTGAACTTCCGACATATTTCTGGATCCTTCCAACAACTTAACAAAATAAATTAAAGTTTCCCGTTTCGAGTTCAACCCGGGCACAATAGCCACAGCGTTACTGTCGCCGCTTTTTTTAAATATTGTATAGGGAGCAATATACACATAGGGCCCTTTTCAAATCCCCGTCACGTGTTAAAACATTTTTTTTTATTGGGGATGCGCAATAAAATTTTCGCATTTGGGTTAGTTCATTAAATACGGTGATGCAATCCGGCGCAGGCTCGTGGCCTTCTAGAAGGCATTCCACCTGGCGAAACTATATACGATACTTTACACATGTCTTTTTTGCTTCTGATCGGCACGCCGAATCTGCCACTCTCATTTTCCAAATGATATAAAATCATAATAGCATTTTTTGGCAAATAAACAGTTCTCTCCTTTGGTTTCGATTGAGCAAGTCACATAGAAAAACGGCATTCCAGCAGAATATAAAACACGCCTAATTGTTCACCGCTTTTTGCAATGCAAAAGTCGACGGACCGTGGTACTTAAATGCCCTTCACACGCATCCACCCATTGACTGGTAGTTTACGATTTTGTAAGTTGAAAAGAAAACGATATTACGGAAGGGGAACACGCATCGTCCTCACACATAAGAGAGCGCTATGTCCACAGCGAATAACAAAGTCGAGAAAGCGATCTTTTCCGAAAATGTGATTTGACACTGAACCTGGCCTTTTTAAATATCATGCCTGCTGTCATAGCGCAGATATCATCACATGGAGACAATCTGTCTAATGACATTCTCTGGGCTTCTTTTGTTTATCACAGTGATTTGTTATTCTAACTTGTCTGAAGGGGAAATATGTGCAGGCTTTGCTTCTAAACAGTGTGGCTATTACTCAAATACACCAGGTTCGCTGTGTTGACAATGCTTTGCGGCGCGAATAAATTATATTTTGTTTCTCTATAAGGATCTGCAATTAGCCAAGACGAGTCAGATTACACATCTGATTTAGCTGCCCTTGTGATGTCGTATGTGCTACGTCATTACGATGGCAATAAATCGACAGCAGACCTTCTGAGGATGTTGTACATCGTTGCGCCTGGTAGGGTACCACAGTCAAAGTACCTCTTGAAGAAGGCTTTGGGTAAACAGACAGCCGACGCAGACAAACATTAGTACTGTTTAGTCTCTAAAAATTATTTAGGAGCTTTAGTTGACATCTCATCAATGTGAGAATTGTGGGGAAGAAACAGATGCAGTTTCTTGTTCTTTCTTTTTGGTGATACCGCTGAAAGAACAGCTCCAGCGAATTCTCGGTCAGCCAGGTCTCAACTTTCCCCAGCAACAAGAATAAGGACTTTACTGTCTGATATAGCTGACGGTCTATAGAATGGGAGGCTGTGTGAGGTCTTCTCAAGATACACTTATCGCTGATATGGAACACAGCTGGCATAGGAATGTTTGACAAGTCTACATAAAACATCTGGCTGAAACAATGTCAAACTATCCAACTTCATCCACTCATTCAGAAAGCAAACATGCTAATGCCAGATATTTCGTTTGGGCACACCAAACCAAATATGAGTCCTCTGCTAGAACCGTTTACAGAGGAGCTTCATGAGCTAGCGGCAGGGGTTCCCTATGTTTGAGATGAAAGAACAGTGAACACGCGTGTATTCGCTGTTGTCTGCTCCGAAGACGCCGCTGCAAGGTCGACAGTGAAGAAGTGCAAGCAGTTTATTGCGTACTTTGGTTATCGGTGGTGCTACCAACCGGGAGGCTCTCAGTGTACCTCGACCCTGCACCTGAGCAGCGTTCAGAAGACGCCTGCACACTTGAGGCGATGGAGGGAAATCCTGGAACACCAGTTACTGGTGTAAAGGGTCCTTCATTCATCATGAAGCTTCCTCGGTTCAACCCTATTGATGCATTCATCCCAAATTATCATCACTGTATTTGTTTGGGTGTTATGCGGCAGCTCCTGAAGCTGTGGCTCGACATAGAGTATCACTACCAGCCTTCGTATGTATGGACCAAGCTACGGGTCATGAACAGTATTCTCCTGAGCATCCTACCCCCCCCTCCCAAAAAAAAATATATATATATATATCACCCCCAAACTTAGGAGTTTAAAAAAGCGCCTTCTGGTATGCAAGGAAAATCTCGAGGACGAGAAAAGAGGTTTAGACACCGTCTCAATTGAGATTGAGACGGTGCTAGTCACCGTCTCATTGAGACGGTGTCTAGTCCTCTTTTCTCGTCCTCGAAGTTCTTTGCATACCTCAGTCTCAGGTTCCACTATGTATGATCTACACCAGCTCGCCTGCACTTTGACCATCTTTGCGTTAGCCTTCTAGTGTATTCTTTAGAATTTAGAGCGACTCCTTTTGTTTTACGGTTATGTCGTTCTGACAGCCTGCTCGCCTGACCGCCTGCAGTACTTTCAGCACTTCGCAATGTTGGCCTATGGTACATACTTGTTGCTAAAACAGCAAATATCTTTCCAGGATATCTGTGAAGCTTGAGCACTGCTACCAAAGTTTGTGCTGCAGATGGGTAACTTGTACGGCATTCAGCATTTGCTGTACAGTGCGCACCAACTTCTCCATCTGTCGGATGCCGTAATGCGCGGGAAACCCTGCTGGAAACGTCTTGCTTTCCGTTAGAAGGAAGAAATGCAGTGCTTCTGAATACTTTGTAGGCACACAGTGCGTGGGCCGGCAACTCGGAAGGACATTTATCTGATAGCAGAATGGATAAACAGCATGAACCTCTAACAGGCAGTAGAGTTTTTGAGGATATGATGACAGCAGGCAGAGCTCAGGTGCTCAATAATTACGGTACGAGGTGGCACTCGAGAGGCCTTAGAATTCGCCACCATTGAGCATGATTTACTATCACACATTTTAGTGCAATGTCATCCGGTGACAGTTCGAGTTCTGCCTAGTTCCAAATAGAGCCAACTGAATTACTCAACTGAGTGATGATTCATTTGGCATTGTACAGGCACTCGCTGTATTTAATCCATTAAGCACTAGGTCTAAATCTGAGCAACTTGTTCTCAGGGAAAGATGAAGCTGACTCCCGTAGTTGGTTTCAAGGAGAGACAGCTGGGGGTACAGTTTCTGTCTGTACGAAGAGGCATGTGACCGGGTGCCCTGATTCCGTGCAGCTCGAAGCAACTCTCTGCTAAATACCTACTTATGGCGCGTACTAACATTGCGTTCCTCGCTGTACCTCTCCCGAAACAAGATTGAGCGTGGCCCAGGCTTAGTCGTGCATTGAAAGTGTTGATTTAACTAACATGCGAGATATGCTGGCCAGTTTGTCTTCTGGACCAGAGCCAGCCGTATAAGGGCTGATTGAGCAGTGGAAACGCGAAACTTGGTTTTGTGTTGAGTTTTAAGTTTTCTGTGGGCTACATTTTCTGGTTAAATGCGATTTTATAAAAAAAGTGTAACTGCGTGATCCGACACTGGACCCCTTGTGAGTATTATGAAGGCTCTGTTCGTTTCACCCACCATTCGTCCTGCTGGCCCGTCAGTTTCTGGATGATAAAGTATATTGGTAGAGTTGGATGCTGTTCTCTGCTACTAACTTATCCATTTCGCTTGTAAGAAAGTATGGACCGTTGTCAGAGAATATAATTTTCGGCACGCCAATAGCTGCAAATACCGAGCGCAGCGCGTCGATTTTATGTGTAAACGTTATGGAGTGCGTCTGTTTCAACTGCAGCCAGTGTAAGCATCTACAACAGTCAGTCATGATACTCCTTCGACTTCCAATATTGTTTGTTTTTGTTGTCCGTAGATTGCGCAACATGTCGCGAGCGTTTTTTTTGGTCTTCCTCTATGTATTGCATTTAAAACTATAACGTGCCTACTCGTAACTGGTTGACGAGGTGACGTCAGATTGACATCACGTCATAACGCGAATAAACAGTCGCTGCTGCGTAGGCAGAGGTGGAGAACTGCTATCGACCGAGTTCAGCCTATGTGTCTTTTTACGGAGAGAGCTCCGTTCGATCGGGGCCGTCCGAGTCCGTTTTGGTGGTATGGAAGTGTCGGCCTTCCCATTTATTTCCGCCGCACGTGTGTTTGGGATCCCTGGGTTAATTAGCTTCCGCAGGGCTACGCGAGTCAGTAATCCCTTCGCAAATAAAAACCTTACCGGGGGTTTTGTCTATCGAGCCAATGTCTATCGGCCCTTACTTTTGGGACGCCGTCAGCTGGGCCGGCGTTCCAGATCATAACATTGTCTTCCTTTGTATTTTCCTTTTGTCCCTTGTGGCTGGGGCATGGTTTCTCGCCGAGTGGAACAGTTCGAATGAACTAGTACGTTGATCGTGCGAGTTGGTCCCGGGTGCTGTGCGGCTTCGTTGTGTCAGTCGTGGTGCAATTTATTGTCACTGAATCGGTCATCATTTTATCAGCTATCGTCGGGTCGGTGGTCATAAAGTTGACTGTCGTTGCGTTGGTTGTTGTAGTGTAGGTCATTGTCGATTCGATAGATGACATCTGTCATCTTCACATTATCAATAGTCAGTGCTGCTCTTTGGTTTTTTGGGCGTGAATAGTCGTAACAAAGGTTGCCAGCAATGATCAGCGTGCATATTTGCTAAAGAAATAAAATGTCATTGCGATTGACTTGTTGGAAAACACAGTAAAAAAATTGCAAAAAAACAAGTGATACAAGTTGACTCCTAATATTTCATGTGTGGGTACATACGCTACTATAGTCACGAGTCTTGACAATCAGCATCTCAAAACAAATTTTGCCGATCATCTACGGATGTTTTGAAACGTCTGAAGGGTTTGGGATATGAAGCTTCAACCAAGCTATCAAAAGCAGACAGTGTAAATTCAGTTGCGCTGAGTGGCAAGCAACAAAAGTGTCATTATCATAATTTAATATACCCTGAAAAGCACAGGGGAATTACAGAAGGACGGCCATATCAACAAAGCACAACCAAAGTTAACAAACAAGCCAGCAAAAGAATGCATTCCAGTGAACCCTTCAAAGGCGCCAAACAGAATAATGACTCATTAGCAGTGGAGTATTTCCATTAATGTCGAATGAAAGTGGGTGGATCAGTGAGCAAAGAATGAAAAGATCAGGTTCATACAAGAAGCAAAGCTTTGCAGGTCTCTTTAGCTCTCGCAAATCTATGGCATTAATGCATTTAAGTGCATAAGCGCAGAGGTAGTGGCATAGCCAGTATTTTATTTGGAGGGGAGGAGTGGGGGCCCCAAGGACACAGCAAAAACTTTTTTCTTTTCTTACGTTTTTGTAGGCGGTGTTGCGACTTCAAAATTTAGTGCTAGAATGCGACAAGATAGACAGTTTTAAGAGAACTTACTACTTCATCCGTCACGTTTCTGACTATTTCGTGTTGTTTTAGTGTGTTGAGCTTTTTTTTTGAGGGGGGGTGGGGGATAGTGAGAACATCTTGGAGTGAAGAGGTGTGCGTCCGCGTTGGTGACCCGGATATAATATGGGCCTTCAGAAGCTGGTGAACCGAACGGTAGATGGCGTCTCTCTCGCTGTTGCAGGCTGCTCACCACGTCCAGGTCACCAGAGTGAACTGGAAGCGATAACGACCGCGCTGACTCTGAAGTGATTACCTTTCACACTTCCGGAGATACCAACTGAACGTACCTCTCATAGTTCTTCTTGCGCCCTTGTGAGGGGTAACCACTGGGTCAACGCATCTATTGTTGTCGTTTCCAGGCGGCTAGTTTCTGGATCGCCACGTTGAGCAGTGCGTCATCAGCTTTCACAGATGCAATTATGTAAGGAAGCGCCGCGTCTACTTCCTGTGCCCAGCGCAATGGTCACTACACTCATTCTGGGGCCCGGTGCGTCAATGCACGAACTGCACTGCCAATTCGTAGATAAGATGTGACGAACAGAATATCATTTCAACCATCGTAGACACGAAGAAAACGCTCGGCCATAGTGTGTTCGTCGACGTTCGTTGGCCCAATAATAGCTAGAACGAAGGGTGACACGGTGCAAATGCAGACGTAGTCGGTCACGTTTGCCACCAGTACGAATGACGAGAACTTGATGAGAGGTCTCGCGTAAGGCACTAAAACCCCACAGCGCTCGAAACAACGCGAGCGGCTGACACCATTTCATGACACAAAGACAAAGCGACAAATCCCAGTGTTGTCCTAATTTTATGATGAGCGCTGCTAAGCATGCTCGGTCCAGCCTCCCAATATTCTTTCAGCGCACTTCCATAGTAAAGTTTTCGTTCGCTAAAAAAACCTTAGGGAGAAAATACTTAGTCGCTTCATGCACTCTTACAAGATCCTTCGAGCTTCCTTAACCTTCTTCTAGTGAACTAAGAGATACCCAGGGGAAGCTGCAATTAAGACTCTTCGCATGAACTTAGAAGTAACTTAGGTCTTAGTTTGTTTACTAAAAGTATACTATTACTCTACATACTTCGAGCATACTTCGAGCAACCCGCAAAGAATCTTAAAATGTTGACAACAACAGGACAATTAGCCGACCATTGTCGTGAGTGCACGTGCAACGCAGTGCTCAGTCAAGTCATCATCTTGTACGTCGTTCACCCTTAACCTATTGGGCGCCCCTACAATTTTAATGAACATATTGCCTATATTTTAGATGCTCTTTCTAAATTGCCATAATACACTTTGGTGCAAAGTTTTATTGAATGGGCATGGCGGTTTTACACGTACAATATGTTCCCAAATGGGAAAGATGGCCAGACACAAGTTCACATTATTCTGAAACACTCCATTGTAGACACTGCTTGATTTGTGCTGCTTGCTGCATCTACCTATGAAACTCTACTGATCAACAATTGTGCAGTGGAATGTCGCACTTTTTGCACATCAGTCGCGTGTTGTCTTTTCATAGCCGGCAACGCCCTTGTTTTCCGAATGGTACCATATGATGACCACTTTCTGCAGCATTGCGGAAGAGGAAGGCACCGCATGGTCAGGGTACTTCTTGTCGGGGGTCAACTTCGCCGAAAAGTCTTTAGACAACAAGTCGTACAAATTGCAACTGATCATGATGAGGCTCATTCTGCAGTTCAACTTAATGCCTCCATGCTGCCACCCACAGAGCAACCAGCATGTTGGAAAGCAATGGCCAGTACCACTTCTTTCCGTAAAGAGTGGGCCTGTAGTCGCTTACAAACCTGTCAAACAAATCGACACCTCCCATGTGCTTGTTATATCGCTGGATTAACGGGGGTCGCTGCACTTGAATTGTCTTGCTTTGTGTTCGACCGCAGCAGGTCGTGTTCCCCATCGGATGAACACTGTCATTGTTTGTTGCAACACATGCACATCTGCTGTCACTCCATTTCACGGCAAGCACTTCCTCGTCACAGCGCATGTCAAACTGCCCGTGTTCTCTGCTGCTGAGGAACTTGGTGTATTCAAGCGGGCACTTTTTCAGTCTTTACTTTCTCACAGTTCCAGTTGTTCGAAAGCCCCGATGCTTCAGCTCTTGAAGGAGACTGTGAGAAGTGAAGAAGTTGTCCACAAATGCAGAGTGGTCATTTGGCAAAAAAAAAACACACTTCCATGCTTACACAACCACACTACTCCCCAAGAGCTCCGATGTATCTGATTCTCCATTTTTTCCGCACTAGATGGGAACGTTAAAAGGGTATTCCGATGTTGAACGCAGCACACACTGCTTATACCCAAAGCAAATAGGCTTTCCTCTGATGAACATCTTACAGCTGTGACACCCCAAAACGGAACCATTTGCTCATCTACTGAAATCTCTAGCAAACACGCCGAATTCAACGCGTCTTATGTTGATCAACGTTATAAGCGGACGCAGTTTGGGAATCTTGTCTTTCTTGTCCAGTGCTTCATTGTGGGCAGCGTGGAGGTATCGTTTTATTTAACTAAACCTGAATTGGCTCGTGACTTTTCAAACAAGAGGCACGTGTACGTCTTATGTTTCAGACCAGTACAAACCGCTCGTGGTAGCGAGTGGTATCCGGTCAAAAAAGAGAATATCAAACATTTTGTAGAGGTGCAGTTTTCTTAGAGTGAGCTGGTGATCATTGCTATGGCGGGCATATATCTGTAAGTCTCGGTAATCGACAGTTCTACGACTTCATAACTCAAGAACGTCTTGAATAAGTTTACCCAGTTCCCGTAAACCAAGTCAGGTTGCAAAGCGCGAAGTGATTGAAGCATAGTAGGAGTGATTGATTTTGTGAATATCTCGTGCACCTGCCAGTCCAGCACATCAGCCTTTGTATTTTTTCCTTTGTCTCCTGCCTAACCTTTGTGTCATCATGATCTGCAGTATGCACTTCAACCTCGCCTGCGACATCGGAAGGCAATGGGAGTCATCGATGCATCAACGTTCTCTTCTTCGTCTGTCATCGGGTCACCTCCGTTTGATGGCGGCAATATTAGCAAGTATGCAAGTTCTTGTTTGTTATCAGACATAACCTTGTGAACGGCCTCTTTCAGGGTCACGTATCTGTATCAGTCAGCGAGGCATTCGGTTCAGCGGGTAGAAAGCTAGTCACATCGTCTTTATTGTCGTCTACCACTCAGTGTGGCGGTGGCGCTAGCATCATGACTGTTACATCTCCCTTTCTTTGGACTGTGGAAAATCAACAAATACAGAAAGTATGAAATACATACGAAAAATAAACAAAAAAACACAAAGCACGAAATATAAAGAGGAAAACGTCAAAAGCCCGTTAAGCTTGCTGCTGGAAGTTTTGATCGTAGTTTAGCCTTTGGGGTCGCCGCACAGTTCGGGTTGATGTCCGAGCCGCACATGGTCCAAGTTCACTAGCCCGATCATTCTCTGTTCTCACTGCGGAGTTGACTGCAGCTGGGGAGCTGGTCGGAGTCCTAGTTGAAGTAGCGACTGTGGTTGTGATGGCTGGATCATCATGCTGCACGTTTGGGGTCAATGCAGCCGGTGCACCTAGGATGCTGGTCAGGAGACAGGCTGGGAAATCCTCCAGGTGGTCCTCAACGTAATCGGAACTCATCAGGTCTTCATTCGTCGGTAGCAGGTGTTCTCTGTTGCGTCGATATTGCCGGCCATCCTGCGTGACAACCAGTGAAGAACGAGGCGCCAGGTTCCTTAACACTTGGCTCTTTGTGACCCACTTTCCTTTGTCCCTCAGACGTACCACGTCACCTTCCTGTAGTGGCCTCAAAAGACATCCCTTGGTGTTATCCTGTGTGTGTTTTCTGGCTGGTTTTGGAACTGCTGGCGCGAAGTCAGGAAGACGGGACCCAATGCGGCGTCCCATTAGAAGCTCGCTGGGGCACCGGCCATCCTCCAGGGGTGTAGACCTCTAACCAAGCAATCCCAGCCAGAAGTCTTCATTAGCTTCAGCAGTTTTCCGCAGTATTCTTTTTACCACTTGCACACCTTTTCTGCAAGTCCGCTGGAACGTGGAAAATGCGGACTGGACGTGGTGGGCTTAAAATCATACTTCAAAGCGAAACTCTGGAACTGACGTGACGAGAACTGTGGACCGTTGTCGCTGCACACCTCTAGAGGTATTCCATGTCTAGCAAACACGCCGCTTAATGACAAAATAACCGTTTCTGATGTTGCCTCTTTGAGCCTCTCTACCTCTGGGAAGTTGGAAAAGGCATCATAGGCAACTAGATACGTGTTCCCCGCCTGCTCAAAGAGGTCTACACCAACGCGCGTCCATGGTAAGCCTGGAACCTCACGCATCATTAGTGGCCCCTTCGGTTGCTTGTACGCAAACTGTTTTCAGATTGAGCACCGGGGAATAATTCTCGTGATATCTTCGTTAATGCTGGGCCAGAAAACTAGCTGTCTTGCTCGTGCTTTACACTTATTGATACCAAGATGGCCATCGTGTATCCTCTCAAGTATTCGCTGGCGCATGGTCTCTGGTATAATCACCTTTACGCCCTTAAGCAAAACTACAGATACTTCTGTTAATTCCCCGGTGAAAGGTTTGTACTGTCCATGAATAAGGAGGTTTGCTTGGAGACAGTTAATTACGTCCTTGAGGACAGTGTTCCGAGCAGTTTCGCGCACGAGCTGAATCTTAGTTGCTTCGCTTACTAGGCTGTGCTGAATCTCCAATGCATGCACCTCAACATCGGTTAGTTCTGTGCCGCTTGGCTGCCCAGAGGGAAGTGCTCTCGAAAGAACGTCTGGAACCACCAACTCTTTGCCAGGGACGTACGTCAGCTGGAACTCATACTTCATAAGCCTCAAGAAGAAACGCTGCAAGCGCGGTGGCATATCTCCTACACCTTTTTGTGCAATCGCAAGCAGAGGTTTATGGTCAGTTTCCGCTATAACTCGCCGTCCGTACACAAGGTGGTGACATTTTTCAAGACCATAAGTGATTTCAAAAGCCTCTTTTTTAGTTCGCGAATAGCATGTTTCCGCACTAGACAAGACTCTGGAAACCTAGACCACTGGTTTCCATCCCTCAACATGTCGTTGTAAGAGCGCCGCGCCTATCCCATATTTTGAAGCATCCGAAGATACTTTCGTGGGTTTTGCCGGATCAAAGAGTGCGAGCACTGGGGTTGTAGATATGAGATTTTTCAAACGTTCCCATTTTATTTGGTGTGCGACAGACCACTCGAACACTGAGCTGTCCTTAATAACTCCGCGCATTAACGTTGTCCTCAAGAACAAGTTAGGAAAAAAATTTACCAAAGTAGTTTATAAACCCCAATAATCGTTGTACTTCTTTCTTGCTCACTGGTTGTGCAAAATTGTGAATGCTCTTAACGAGAGCTGGGCGTGGGGAGATACCATTTTCATTAATAACGTCCCCCAAGAACTCAATTTCCTTGCGGGCCAGTTTGCACTTGCACATGTTGAACGTGAGACCCTCTTGACTGGCTCTCTGCAGTACAGCGCGTAATCTGTCATTGTGCTTGGCCTGTGTTCTACCCCACATCAGAATGTCATCGATGTATACTCGAAGTCCGGGTAAACCCTCAAGCGTTTAAGACATGGTCTTCTGAAATACTTCCGGTGCAGAAGCTATTCCAGACGGTAGCCGGAGGTACTAGTATCTTCCAGATGGAGTAGCAAATGTGCAGATTCTCGTGGTCTCATCATCTAACGGTACTTGGTGAAACCCGGAATTTGCATCAAGGCTTGAAAACCATCGTGCATCAGAAAGCTCTGCCGCAATGTCTTCCCTTTTGGGAAGTTGGTAATGCTCGCTTCACCCACTCGTTTATGTTCCGGGGATCCAGACATACCCTGAGCTGTCCGTCTTTTTAGCGCAATAACCAAAGGACTCACCCAGTCAGTTGGCTCATCCACTTTCCGGATAACGTTGGCGGCGGTTAGCGCTGCAGCTCCTCTCCAGTGGCTGCCGCAAAGCTTGAGGGACTCGCCGGGCTGCTTGCACCGTTGGCCTGGCTCCTTCCTTTAACACCCTGTGGTATGCCTGTTTCACACAACCTAACCCCTGGAACACCTCGGGGAATTCGGAGGTCACTGCGCTCAAGTTATCGCAGGAAACTGACGAAACACGATTCACAAGTCTAAGGAGTTCACTGGCCTGGAGTCCGAGAATAAGAGCCCGCGACTTTTTTACAATGAAGAACTCGATGAGTTCTTTTGTGTTGTTACAATCCACAGTCAAGGATGCTTTTCCTGCGTGTGCAATTATGCCGCCACTGTAACTGCGCAAAATTGCCGTGCTCCTTCGCAAATCCGCACTCCTGCCTACTCGTTTCCACCACGACAGTGGCAACAAGTTTGCTTGGGCTCCAGTATCAATCTTCAGCATGATATCCTTATCAGCTACCTTCGCCGGTACCAGCCACTCTGCTTGATTACTTGCAGAAGTGCGTGCTCCCACCTCCAGAATTTCAGTCACTCCCGGCATCCGTGGCTTGATCGTCGTTTTCGTTAGTTATCGCGTTCACTCGTTGCTTCGGAGAGCAAGACGCGAAATGACCTTGGCGATGGAATATCCTGCATTATTTTCCTGTTGCTGGACAGCCTGTTCATTTGTGAACGAAGTTACACTTCTGACAGCGGTCTCGTCTAGGTGGTGCTTCCACTGGCACCGTCGAACGTCTTTTAGTTGTCTGGTGAATACTGAGAACGGACTCTCCTGGCTTGTCCCAAACTTTGTTTTGTTTTTCCGCTATTTCGTTCGCTTTATACATGTCCACTGCTCTGGTAAGCGATAAGTCCTGCTCTCGCAACAGCCTTTGACGTAGTTTCTTGTTCGATATACCATACACTATTTGATCTCTGATCATTCAGTCTGCCACACTACCAAATTCGCAGGTCTTAGCCTTCAACAAAAGGTCTCTGTAGTATTGCTCAAACAGCTCACCTTCTGCCTGCTCTCGCATCCTGAATACGTAACGCTCGTACGTTTCATTCTTTGGGAGAACAGTAGTTATGAAACCTTTCTTCCACGGCCTCGTAGGTTTGCTCCCCCTCGACGTTGAAGGTGTTGTAGACTTCCACGGCCTGCTCTCCGGCAACATGCAGCAACAACGCGATCTTCTGTTCCTCCTTCCTTTTGGCGGGTGGCTCCGTAGCTGTAATGCAGATTTCGAACCGTTGCTTGAAACGCCTCCAGTTCTCAGCAACGTTGCCTGAAAACTAAAGCGGCTCTGGCGATTTCATTCCTTCTATGGCTGAGGCTACCGCAGGGCTTGTGATGACGTTCGAACCACTTCTGACACCATGTATCAGTCAGCGAGGCATTCGGTTCAGCGGGTAGGAAGCTAGTCACTTCGTCTTTATTGTCGTCAAGCCACTCAGTGTGGCGGTGATGCTAGCATAATGACTGTTACAGTATCGTTGCCGTGACTTTTGTTAAAACAAAAAACTCGCTAGCAATCATCTTAGCACCAAGCGTACAGCGCGAACAGAGAAAATGTGCAACACAACCAGTCTAACCGTATTTGGCCACTGTTCCCTTTTGGGAACATCGAGAATTACAGTGCTAAAACATACACGTTAACTGTCTCTTTCCGATAAAACATAATGAAACAAAATCAAGTACATCTGACGCTGTGTACTCGAACTATGAAGCGTTTGCAGGCATAAAGATAACTTAGAGCAGTGGTTCTCAACCATCGATGTTTCGCGGACCCCTTGTGGATCAACAGAGATGATGGAGGACCCCGTTCGTGGTGAGGAGAAGGAAAAGTTATTGGTTAAATGTAATAAAGTTTTAATAAGTAGATATAACTAAGGGCTAGTGTGAAGTAGACCTTTGTCATTGACATACAGACGAGAAATCTTGCCCGACAACTGAAACATTTCTTCTCGACCTCAAAAGAGACAATTCTTATTGCCGGGCTGACTAACTTCGCGGCCCCTAGAATGCCTTCGGGGACCCCAGAGGGTCCGCGGACCCCCATTTGAGAACCACTGCCTTAGGGAAAGTCCGCGCGTTTAACAACGAAAACATGAGCGAAGAGACGCGGACGACCTAGAGAAAACACGGTCCACACACAAAACAACAAACAAAAAAACTGTAGAGTCAATAAATAAAAAAATACCCGATAAAAGACTAATCCCTTGACCACATTTCAAAAGTTTTTAGAAAATCTGAAAAAGGATACGTAGGAAAAGGAAGCTGCTTTGGAACTGCAGGTTACTGTTTCCAAGCGGGAGACATAGCGCCAAATGGGGTAAGGTGGTAGTGCAACGTTCTCAACGTTTAAACGACTGACACTTTGTATTTTTGCAACGTTTATTCAAGCGCAAGTGATGAAAACGTGTCACCTATTCCGTTGCCTGATGTCCATGCCGCTGCGTAATTTCAAAGAAAAAATCAATAATTATTTTCTGATCTCCAGTTCCATGTGGCGGTTACGGGAACTAACGAGACCGCGTCTCTGGGGGACACGCGGAAGTCAGCAAGAACCTGTCCCCCTTCGCTGCTACATTCACCGTCAGCCCCATGGCGAACTGTTTTTTTGTGTCAGTCGCTCGTCGCGACCTTCGACGATGGCAATCGCTTAAAAGTTGGCAATCGCGGAAGGAACGGCGGAAGGAAAACCACGTGATCCCACAGAGTACTACACTCGAAAGTCGACGTGGAAAGTTGAGAGAAAATTGATTCACTATGACTTGATTCATCAACTATGACTTGATTCATTTAAAAAAACAGTTTGCGCTCTCAACAAAAATATGATTTTCTGTTTTTCCTTTTTTATGTGACACAAATTAATTTCCGCAGTTACCTGGCCAAGGTTCGAAAATCGTTGCAACGCCCCTTTAAGCTGAGACTAAAGCGAAAGCCATAAGCGCGAGCTTGCCAGGGCTCCTGGCATTGGCCGTGTTCCAAAATTTACTCGATCTTACTCCAGGGTAAGGGTTTTGTACCTTGGCGTTCCAAAACCTACCCACGTCCAGCACATTTCAATCTGTGTTGTGACGTGACACGACCCGCCGGAGTAACTCGGATCTATTTGGGTGAGATTTGGAACACAGCCATTGAGACATGCATTTCCTAGAGCGAGTACTCGTCCTTCGTAATAACGCTTCAAAGCATCGACATCGAGCTTTTGTGCTTGTGGTATTGGCTGCAGTCGCAGCTTAAAAGTGAACGAAGCATGCATCGCGAGTCCAAGCCGCGATGCCATTGACTCATTCCTTTCCCCCTACCCCTAAATCGGTTCAAATAGACGTTTTATATTATTACTACGTGCACCATTCAAATATTTTAAATTGCTCAGCACAGGTTCGATGTCCTCAGTTCATCAGGCGCATGTTCGTGGCTTCGAAAAGCGAGCAAATTACGCGCCATACGCAAGAACACTGAAAATAGAAACCGCCAGTAGCTGTTTTCTATTAAAGGTCTATTCGTGGCGCGAAGTTTCGGTATCGTTGCCTGCTGGAATATTTTTACAAACCTAAGTGAGGATATTTAAACTTACTCTACTGGTGCAACCGCGTACAATGCCAAGCTTCAATGCATTATGAAAATTCAGACATAACCGCGTGGGTAGCACGTACACTACCCATAGTGAGAAAAACAAAAGCGCCTCGTCGCTAGCTCCTCTGCGGAAGTAGAACGTCCCAAAAACAAGCTCGCACGTGAGATGTTGGAGGCCTTGGCCATAAAAGAGAAGAAAGACAATTGTGTTAGTTCCCGATTAGATTTAGTTATACAGCCAAGAGAAAATATTCCTGCAAGGCTACAGCCCTTTTAATAAATAGAAATAGGAGAAGGATTCATATAGATAAATGTATCATTAAAACAGAGGGTAGTCCAACGCCTGTTTGCACATTTTCTCATCTACTCTTATTTGTATGAATGCTCCTATAATTGCAGGTTCAGCTGGCGCCTCACGATTGCGTGAGATGAATCGGAGTGTATGCGAGTATGAGACATGGCTGACGCTCACTTCCGCCGACGGAGACTTGATCGCCAAGCGCGGCCGACTTCACACCGCATATACAAAATACATATTGGAAGTTGGTAAAGAAGCGCAGAACGAAATATGGCCGTATAAAAGTGTCGTAACCGGCGGCGTGCATTCACCGAGCTTCATAGTGTAATGTGTGTTAACATTTTTTTTTTAATTATAGCAGCTCTTGCATCTCTCTGCGTAGGGCTCAGTCGTTTGTACCGCTTCGAGTGGCAGCGCGGATGTCCACCGTCCCTCGGTTTTTCACTAACGACCTCGTCAAGACTTTCTCCATACCAGCTTTAAATAAAATCGATCGTGCTCGGCGTCGTCTGTTTTCATTTTTTTCGAAGACTGTCTGCCGCAGGGAGGTGGTGGAAACCTCGTAGGAGCAGCTGAGAAGTCGTGTTGTTTTTCCCTTCAGTAGACGACTTTGAGAACTCTGACTCAACTTAATCCGTTCGGTGCTCAGGGAGCCGCTACTCAACGCGCCCAATTAATTTTTTGTTCTAACGGTAAGGCTGACACCAATTTATTAGGATATTAGGAACTGTTTCGTTGATCCCACGCTGCGCATTGCGGCATTTACGGGCGCCTGCCCTACTCGTGCTTAGAGTGACCGGAGGCTCTTCTTTTGCGCGAAAACTACAGCGATAGAACTCTATTTCAAGATGCAGTAATTGAAGTATATTTTATAGAGAATTCGGAGAGCTTATCACAACGTACACAAAAAAACATCAATACTGAAACTTTATAAGGGTATTCACGGGGGCCAGTTGAGATCTTACTACTCTAGCACCCAGGAACTGTTCATAAAATTCGTATACTTCCTGTTTACAAAATGTATAAGTACAGACTCGTGATCAGTTTCAAGTTAGAAAATAAAAGAAATGGGGATAGTTTAGTAAATCTTGCGGAGCTAAGAGAACATGCAACTTCCTACCCAACTCGGTCGGCGGAACATTGGACTGTGCCATTGTGTCGTAACAACTATTCAATGCAATCACTGAAATACACCCTTCCTACTATATTGAACGGCCTAATAAAAAATAACATTGATATTATTTCTTTTAAAATTAAAGAATTACGAACTGAACTAATGTGGGGCGAAAACGAATGAATCGATTTATGAGACCTGTTTAATTTTTGTACTTTACTTTGCAATGTGGGTTTTCTCTGTGTTGTTCGCTGTTGCTTTGTTTTGACTTCTGTATGTGCCACTAGAGAGGGAGCAAGGGGCTCTGTCAAGCTGTTCTCACAGTTTTTTTCCCTTGTTTCCGCCATTTATGTATCAAAATGGAAAATAAAGTTCTTTAATAATAATATATTTTGACGATTAAAAGCGCGAAAAAAGACGCAGAATAGAAGGCGCACAAACCAAGAGCGCTTTTGAAATGTGTCCTCCTCCTTTCAACGCATTCAATCATCACATTACTCTTACTTCTTTTCATGAACTTTGTTCGCATATGCGTAAGTGGATGTCATAAACCTGATTATGTCAATGCATGTATAGTATTATGATCGCCACCGCCTTAGGGAACTCAAGGCTCCGCAAGTTCCGATCACAAACTTGTTTCTCTGCAGCCAATGAAATTGCGGGGTTAGCAGATATAAAAAAACCTAAACGCAAAGCAACAGGCGAACGATTTTTAAGTCCCGCCGTGCGTGCATAAAGGTGTCAGTAAATGTATAGTATTCTTGTTTTTCTCTGTTTCCTTTGTTCTTTTTCATTTTACCACATGTGTTTT